>VOSG01000443.1:0-30549 GCA_009761265.1 Halicephalobus sp. NKZ332 | reverse complement strand
ATTAACCTCTTACTCTTTTCTGTTCGGCATAAATAAACCCAATTATTTTTTGTAGAACATAAATTATCGAGAACAATTTCTTCGAACTCGATAATCGGAAATTAATGAAATTAACTGACTACTTTCCGAAGCTTTTACATGTTTTCATTAGAATGATTCGGACTCATGTCTATCGATATTTCTTATTAGCTGGGAATCAGTGATAGGATAAGGAACTTTATTACGTTATACTTGCGTTTGTTTAAACTTTATTTTTTGTTTTGTTATAATTTAACTACTTCGATTTGAGATGTTAGAGTTCAGAAATAGATCGAGGATTTTTCTAGATAGAAGTTGTAAAAACAAATCCTGTGTTGATATGTATAGAACCTTTTGTATACAAATATATATAAATTAATCCAATTCATAACAGACGAAGTGCCTGGAATATTCGTCTCCAACTTTCCATGAATATGAACTTTAAAAATTTGATAAACACAAGTTTAAAATCAACGAATATGAAATTTATGATACTTTTTAAATCTCTTTTCCATTTTCCAGATCATTGCTTTCCAAGTGGTCGGAATAATGTGTTTACTTGTACTTCTGTAATTAACTTATCAAATCCAACGACAAGCAACAGAAAGAAGCCCTCGTATGTACAAAAACATCCATATATACAAGAACATTTATATATATAAACATTTTTATATATCAATACTTTTATATATAGCAGTATTTACATATATAAATCTTCATATATTTTGATATTTATATATATAAATGTCCATATATATTAATATTCATAATGAAGCCCATTGCCTACGAGCGGGCCCACTCGAAGAGCTACCAGTAAATGTAATTGATTCGGACAAGTAAGGATCAGGAAAAATAGGATTGAAATATAGCTTTGAAGAAGAATACTTAAGTTGGTTCCCGTAGAATTCTCATGTAGAGACATGTCGGTAGAGCAATTTGGATAAGAGACTATTTTTGTGAAATATTTGAGAATTGAGATAAAGCACTGAAAGGCTGATGGATGTGATGATGGAAAGATTTTTTGGATTTATAACTGGGATTTAAATGGATCTACCGGTGTATTTATTTTTCTTTATCGAGAGAATTTTGGTTTTTTTCTATGACTTTTTCTGGAGAATTATCTTGTGACTTTGATTCTGATTCTTTTTCTTCTGTTTCTCTCATATCCGAAACTCTCTCGATGACTTTCCCTTCGAGATCCATATCCTTCAGGTAATCCAGGCCTCCAGAAGGTAGTCCTTGTTCCTGGAGCAAAGCATCGAGGGTCTGCCAACAACGACGGTTGTTCAGGAAGGAGTCGTAAGTCTCCGACAAGGCCGGCAAGAGATCCGAGAGGTACCTGTAATAAACCAATATAGTCCATCAGAATTATTGTATTCAATATAAATAGCTTGACTGATCAATACAATTAAAAATACTATGAGATTAATATACTCAACTAGTATACTTAATGTCACTTTTTAGTTTAAATTCTCACGACGAAAACCACTTACCTAAAAACAGGAAGAGCGATGGTGTCCATAAACTCCAGTTGTATTTTTGGTACACAAGCCCTGTCTCTATCCATCATCTCTATCGGGCGATTTCCCATTTGCTTTTCCAAATCTCCTTGAGAGAAGAATTCTTTATAGATGTTTTCCTAAAAATCACCATAAAAACAAAATCGGAAACAGAAAACTTACAGCAATTCCTTTGGAATTTTTAAAGTCCTTGCTTTGGTCAGAAATGTCACTTGCCGTCATCAAAAGACACATGAACAAATAATGGTGATCGGAGGAATTTTTGTTATATCCGTCTAGAATCATGTTATTTGTTAAAAATTGGAAATCATTTAAAAAGTGAAAACTCCTCACCTTTGACCATTTGTTGAATTCTGTCGACTTTCCTCAAGTGTGCTGCGATATCCGTAGCGAGGATAATCTCCCTGATGTTGTCGAGGACTTGCTGATATTGTTGCCTTGTCAGTTGCTCGAAAATGTTGCATTCATCCATTCCAAGAATAGTCACGGTCTGGGCGAAATGATGTCTTTCCAGAACTGAACCTTCAGAACTGTAAAGTTGTGCCAGAGGAGTTTTCTAAAACATTTTTTATTTATACTTTAAATTAATTATTCATCGAAAATTTTTCAATTAGTTTCTAGAATCTGTTAGATATTTCCAGGATTTTCTAAAACCACGTAGACATGAAATTTAAATTTTTAAACATAGTCAAGAAACTTTAGAATCTATTTTTGAAATGACAGTAGTAATTTAGAATAAATTTCTTAAGTGATCAAAACTAACCGATTGTAGTTGGAATGCATTTGTTGTTCCTCTGTGATCAATGTCGTGACACAGACAGGCAACTAGGAGCGAAAAAGCCTCTAAATCATTCAAGGCTGATTTCACTTCCGGCATCCTCAACAACAAGTAACAAAAATGACCAACAGCGAAAGCATGACTCCAGTTGTGATATGGAACGTCTCTGTACCCTTTCTGAACCATCAACAAAAATCGAGCAAGCGTACGACGACGAAGCCGGTATTTGTCGATGAATCCAAGTTCCTGAAATAATCAAATTCAAATAAAACTTAAAAAATAAGAAAATTAAAAAAACTAACCTTGAACATGCTGAGGGAGGCTTCTACGTAAGTGTCTCCAGTGCCGATAGACCTGGGGACAAAGCAGAACCTCGTGAACTCTGGATGGAACGAGGTAGGATCAGGGATATCCCGGACAGTCAAGCGGAGAATGTCCTCCGGAGCAATCGACAAAGTGGAACCTTGAACGAGGAGCTCCGCGGCCATATGGGATCTTCGGTGAGCTTCTTGTAACTTCCTGTACAGCAAACACTGAAAAAATTTTGTTTTAAATTTTAAAAACTAAAAAATAAATTACGTGAGAAATACTGATGGCACAGTAGACCGCGAACGTCGTGGCTATCTGTTCATCGTGGACAGTGAAAGCTGGTTTTCCGATTTTGTTGCAGAGTTCTGCGACTCCGACAAGATTACCTGTAAACATTTACCATAAAAATGTATATTCTTTATAGGAATTCATTGTGAAAATTTGTTTTAAGGAAATTCCATAAAAAACATTCGTTTTTAAATTTCTTATTAACGTGATTTCGATGGTATGATTTTTTAACAGCATAACTATTATTTTAATAACAAACAGAATTTACTCACCACTACTGTCCTTGATAGGGAAACAGAGGATATTCCGGGTGACGAACCCGGTCCTCTCATCCACTTTAGGGTAAAAGTATGGATGGCTGAAATGTGACGTGATCGAAAGGATTAAGGATTAACCAAAAAAACTCACTCGTAGACATTTTTCACGTTCATCATTTCCCCGGTGGTCGCCACGTGTCCGACGATCCCTTGGTTCAAAGGCATTCTGATTTCTGTCAGATATTCGTCTGTTGTCCCATTTTTTTCAAAAACTTCTGCTACAAGTTCCGAATTTTCCTTGTCTAGGAGGAAAAGCGAACAGCTGAAAATATAATTTTTGGTTATTCTCGGAAATTTTAAATACTTAAAAAACACTTTTCTAGGTAACTGCAGAAAAAAGCTGGTAGACAATTTTAAAAATATTTTTTGAAAATGTAAAAAAACAATTATTAAATGATCATTGAATAATTTTTTAAACCATCATCAAATAAGGATTAAATGATTCCAAAAAAGTCATTTTTAAATAAACTAATTTTCAAAAATTGATTATCAAATAAACATAAAAGAGTTTAAAAAAAACAACTCAAATAAACATAGTTGAACTCTTAAAAGTTCATCAAATAAACGTGGAAAAATAACTTTCAAGTAAACATAAATTAACTTTTAGGAAATTGGTTATCTAATAAACATAAAAAACTTTAAAGTTGACTTTCGAGATCAGAAAATCTTAAGAAAGCAACCATCAAATAAACATAAAGATGTAGAAATGACTTACATTTCTGCTTGAACTAGTGCTTTTGCCTCTTTGGTGATATTTCTGACGAGGAGGTTCATGTCTTCTGAAAGTGAAAGCAATCTTTTACAAACATCAGGAGAAATACAATCAGATGGAGTGGAATCTGTGTCATGTTTCCCGTTTTTAGAGCAAGTACCATTAGCCAAGATTGCGCTAGTGCCATTAGGGCAACAACAAGGGGTTCTCAAAGCAGCGGCAATTTCTTTACAATGATGATCCGCCGTCGATGATCCAGGATCTCTTCGACAAGCTGCTACAGCACTCAAAAGCATCGTCTGACGATCGAGTAAAGAAGCAGAAGCCATTGGTGGAGATGAGGACTTTCTTCTTGAAGTTGATGGGGGTGATTCTTCAGGGGCTTTGGGGGTCGGCGAACGTGTCGCCAAATCCATGCCCCTGGCAATTTTCAACAGAATTTTTATTCGAAATAAATTTTTAGAGAAATTTAAATAATTTTTGAAGCAAGTTGATAATATCGCTTCTGTCGATTTTAAAACTGCAAAGATTTCTTCTTAAAAAAGTAGGAAAATCGCGCAGACGGAGAAACGCAAAATAAAAATTCGAGAGTTTAAAAAGGTTCGGAAAATTTGAGGAATTAAAAAAGTCAAAGAAAATTAAAGATGACGAAATGGAAAACCAGGTGCCGTCGATGAAATTGCCACAGGCAGCCTTGACATATTAAAGACCAAAGTCCCCAGAGATCAAATATACAGAGTTCCGGGTGTTTTTTAATTTTTTACGAAAAACGTTGTCAAGGATGATTGGATTTGATATCACAATAAGGAGAAAAATGACGTGTGAGATATATGAATAAATTCAAAATTTTCGAAAAATAAACGAAAAAAAATTTCCAAAAAATAAATTCAAAAGTTTTTAAAAAATAGAATGAAAAAATTTTCTCGAAATAATTAAATTTGGAAGGGATTTAGGAAATGAAAATTTTGAATTTGAAAAAAGGCCACCTATGGCGAAAAATATGTCTTACGAAAGAAATAATAAGTGAAACTAAATTCGCAATCGGGATTGCTCCAAGGATAATCCATTAAAGCTCAGTTCTTGCTCTATGCTTGCTTTCTATTTCATTTTCGTAATTGAAAAACAAGTCGTGGAGATTTAAATGAAACAAAGACAGAAATCAAAAAAGTTAACATCGGTGAAGGATTCGGAGCAATGAACACTGGTGGAAGATCGAAGGAATTAATTCGGATGAAAACAAGTAAAATATTTGATATGAGTAAAAAAATAAAAGCAAATAATGAAAAAAAGAGATTTGAGTAATGCATACTGTCAGGGAAAATTAAGATGATTAGAACTGACGACGGGAATCAAAATGGTTAAGGTTCATGACAAAGATCAAAACAGTTAAAATTGGTGGCAAAAAGACAATCTTTATTTACGTCATTGTTGACAAAAGGAACTGTTCAAAAGCGAGGATGAAGTCCTCCACAAAATAGACTGAAAGTGAAACAAGTGTCTTCCATCCTGAAGATGGGCGAACCAAGAACCACCTACGCCTCCTTCAATTTCTGCAAGTTTTCCGACAAGTATATATCAACTTTTTTCCGGGGAAGACCACGTTGATGGATCATTTGTCAAGGTGCACTTGACAAATTTCTCGACCAAAACCACAAAAGGAAAAATGGTCACACCCTTTACAAAATGGTTGGAGTACAAAATAAAAATAAGGGATAGCAGTTACGTCGGTGAAAATTCGATCCAAATATTGCAATTATTCAAGCGAAACAGGTCAATGACGGAAAAACCACTCGAAACGGAAAATGTGGAATTTTATTTAACCAGAAATTCTGCTCGAGACACCTTCAAAACAACACGAATTTCTGTTTTTTGTATGTGAAGTAAAATGTGATTTAAAATTTTAAAGAGCTACGTAAACACAGAGATTCATACTTTTTGGCCTCGAAAGGAAAGTTCTGGAAATTCGTATTGAAACATTCTCAGAACAAAGTGAATTGTTTTTTGTACTTGTGTGAAGTACAACATGACTTGGAATTTCATAGAATCATACGAATACACGAGTTCACGATTCTAGGTTCTGAATGGAAAGTTCCAAGAATTTGTGTCGGGAAAACAAAAAGCGGATTTCTGTTTTTTGTACTTGTGAGAAACTCTACGTAGTTTGGAATCTTTTAGAATCACGTAAATCCAAAATCTCAATTTCGAAAATTCGTGTCGAATGAACTCCGAAAAAAAGAATTTCCATTTTATACAAAAATGCAAAACATGATATGCGGTTTTTCAGAAAAGATTAAGTATGAATTTCTATATTTTTAGCCTCGATAGAAAAGTTCCGGGAATGTTTTCAAAACAACTTCATAAGAATCTATTTTCGATCCTCAAATTTTAAAAAATAGATTCGAAACAAGTTACGAAAATTTAAACCTACATTTTTGTTTTCGATTAGGAAAATTCAAAAAAACTCTTCGTAAAAAATTCAACTTTTAAAATATGATTTTGTAGTCATGGACAACAATTCAAAGGACAATATGCTAACTTCAAGTTCGAAATACACGCAATAATTCCACATTTGAAGAAGGCTCTAAGTGTGCGTCTTCGAATTTTCCGAAACTTCCGAAAATTCGCGGAAACACTTGCTGACTTCGAGTGTCTTGGAGCGGCCTCGAGAAGAGCATTGGCGATTTGGGAATAAAGTGCACATGTCCAAATAGACAAAAATGCCGCGAAATACATAACCAGTAAAAAACAAAATCATAAATTTCTAAATCCAAGAGTCTTGAATATCGATTTTAAAATTAAATTGTTCTGGAAATATAAGAATTCTCTCAACACGAATTTTCGGGAAGTTTTGAATTTTGAATTTCAAATTTCAAATTATTTCAAGTTTACTGGATTTCGGAGAATTTTAGTCGTAAAAAACACCGAGTAAATGTTTTTCAAGAAAAGAAAAAATTCTTCAATAATCAATAGGGCATTTCGGCTAGTGTACTGACATCTCTGAATAAGTAAAAATTTTGCGAAGTATTGGAATTTATAGAAAAACAAAAAAGTAAAAAACAGGAAATATTTTAGACAATTAATTGGAAATTTCGACTATTATACTGACATCTTTGAATAAAGTGAAAATGTCACGAAATATTTAGCTTCATAAAAATAATAATTGGACCTTTTCAAAGGAATTCTTCAGTAATTAATTGGTAATTTTGGTTTCTGCACTGAAGGTTTTAAAGAAGTCGAAAATCTTTGAAATATTTAATTTTATAAGAAATAACGAAAAATTCAAAGAAATTATTATTGAAGAAAACTTCTTTCAATGATCAATATGGGATTTTAACTAGTATATTGAAGACTTTGAAAAGACCGAAAATTCAATGGAATATTTAATTTTATAAAAAATTAGAAAATAATAAATGTTTAAGAACTTTTTCAATCGCTGTGGAATTCTAAGTAGTATATTCAGGGTTTTGAAAAGAAAGACAATACCGCAAAATTTTTAACTCTACAAGAAACAAAATAATAAGGTAGTAATCTAGAATTTTTTCAATCAATATGGAATCTAAACCTGTGTATTAAGAACTTTCGAAAGACAGGAAGTATGGCGGAGTTCTGAATTTCATAAAAATAAAAATGTAGGAAGATTAGTCAGTGATTGATATGGAATTTCAACTAGTACATCGAAGGTTTTGAATAAAATATTTATATCTATTAAAAAAGTAAAAATAGTAAAATGGTAAACAGATGTCTTAAAATTTTCCAGCAATCGATACTAGATTTTAATTAACATACATAGAGCTTAAAAAGACCAAAATTCAGTAGAGTACTTCATTATTATTAAAAAACAAAAAATTTAAAAAGTAAAAAAGAAATATTAAAAAATTTCCAATAATCAATATGGACTTTTAGCTAATACGGAGAGAGCAATGAAAAAGACCAAAATTCGATAAAATTTTTAATTTCATGGAAAATGAAAAAAATAATAAGCAAATGTTTAAGAGTTTTTTCAATAATCAATATGGAATTTTAACTAATATACTGAGAGCTTTGAAAAGACCAAAAATTTTGGCGCCACACACGTGGCTGCCGAAGGCTCCAAAGATGAAAGCCTTCCTTCACGTACACGTAGAACCGGGACCGCAGGAGGGAAGGGGAACAAGAAGGAGAGAGGAACACACGGCCGGCGACATTGTGGCGCTATTCAGGGGACAGTAAACAAATGAAAGCATCGACCAGAAGGACTGCCATTTGTTTCTTTTTCATGGAGATCAATTTAAATAAAAAACCTCAAAATGCCAAAATTAGGTACTCATATAAATTTTTTTTTCAATGAAAGAAATAAAAGTGAAAAATTTAAAAAAACCGGTATTTTTGACCGAAAGACGTTCCTCGTGAGGCCAGACTATTTTTATTTTACTGCGGAAGATCATAAAAAAGAAACACAAATAACAGGTTAAAGGCCGATAAGATAATAGGTACCGTGACGAGTTAAGAGCCAAAAATTCAATAAAAAAAAGGATTTGGAAGAAAACATGGCCGACAAAAAGAAAAAAATTATCATAAAGATTTATTTTTGTTGAAGAAAAAAATTTTCGTGGAAATTTGGTTTATTGGAAAAAACTTTTATAGAAAACTATATTGTTGAAAAAAAAATTTTATGACAACTTATTTTATTGGGAAAAAAGTAAAAAACTTTCATGAAAACTTATTTTATTGACAAAAAGGAACAATGATCATACAGATATATTTGACAGGGGAAACGTGATGATAAAAATTTATTTCATCAAACAAAAAATTTCTGTAGGAATTCCTTTGATGAAAGTGATAATGAATGATTATTTGATCAACGGAAAACAAAGGAACCAGAAAGACTCATCTTGTTAAGGAAAAAAGACAGAAATTAACACATTTATTTCATCCAGAAAGGTTCGTGGGTAAATATTTCTAAGGAAATTACGAGTATTTATTTCTTTGACGAAAAAATTAATATGAATATACCTTACTCAAGAACAAAACTCACAAAGAGGGATTTCACTGAGTCAAGTGCTATGAAGACTTATTTTATTGAAAAAAGTTAATACAAATATATTTCATCTAGGAAGAGAAAAATGTAGAAAAGAATTTTACTAAGGAAAAGACGACCATGAAAACACATTTTGTTGAAGGAAATTAATAAGAAAAGAATTAAAAAATTTCATAAAAAAAGGTTCCCAAGAAAGAAGGAAACAATCATAAAAAATATGAATAAATTTCATCCAAGGAAAAAATAATTTCAGGAAAAAGTGATCGTAAGAAAATTAATACAAATAGGTTGTGTTCTGGAAAACTTTTATGAGGGGTTCTCAAGGAAGCAGTCGAGACTCATTTTATCAATGAAAAAAATCAATGTGGATAGATTGGACCCTAAAAAGATTCTCCAGGAAGAAAAAAGACCATAAGGGCTTATTTTGTTGAAGAAAATCAATATGAATGAATTGTACTTTTAGGAAAATTTTCACGAAGAAGGTTCTTAAGAATGAAAAAGTGATCATGAAGACTCATTCTAG
Organism: Halicephalobus sp. NKZ332; assembly: GCA_009761265.1. Lineage (NCBI taxonomy): Eukaryota > Metazoa > Nematoda > Chromadorea > Rhabditida > Panagrolaimidae > Halicephalobus > Halicephalobus sp. NKZ332. Next base: position 21,067 of record VOSG01000443.1, on the reverse strand, counting down.
CGGAGAAGAAGAAACAGAAAAGTGATTATGGAGACTTGCTCGCCCGTTATTCTTCGGCAAATATTTTGAATGACTAGAAACAAACGTGAGCCACAGAGAAAACAGGGCACTCACGCAAAACGACGAAAGCACAACTTCTCAGAATTCAGAATTACAAGCCACACTAAAGCCAGATATGACTATGCACGTGGCCGGCTTCGTCCGTAGAGAAGAAAACTCTCGTGCCCTCCGGCAAAACTCAAAGGAACTCATTGTCGTGGACTCTTCGAAGCACATGAAATTCCAAAATACTAATTAAAGCCAAATAATTAAAGATTTATCTGATACAATTTCAAAACGAAAATGTTTTCTGAACCTTTGGACTAATTTTATTTCTCGAAAAAATCCTGTCAGTTTCGCTCGCTGAATCTCTTTTCGGTTCCAGAAAAAGATAAGGATATCGGTGAAGGAAAGTATCAAGGAAATTCCTCCGAAATTAAAAATCGAAACAAAAGGTGGAACTTTCTGGAAACTCCCGAGATTTTTCGAAAAACAAATCTCAGAAATTCCCGAAAATCTAAAAACAGATAATTCCAAAAAATCCAATTTTTTAATTTAGTGAAAAACTCAGTTTTAAAAGCAACTAATTAAAGTAACTAAATTTCAGCGAAAGTTTACAAAAAATCGGAATTCTCGACAAGTTTAAAGTTTCGGAATTTCAGAAAATTGTATCTCCAAAAAATCAGAATTAAACCAGGGATAATTCGTAGACAAAAATTTTTTATTTTTATAATAGTGATCATAAATCGAGAAGAGTAAACTAAGCAGCTGGTTGACGGAAGCAATTGAGAACTTAACCGGTGTGTCACTCAGCAAATATTAAAGACTCTTCTTTAAGTCCAGTAGGTCAAGAGAACGGGCTTGGAAAGTTGCATATTCACAATGTAATGTCGGGTTGAGTGAATCCAGAACAAACCGAAATCCATATTTTTTAAAATGAAGTCGAAAAAATGAGATTAATTTCTCCAAACAACTTTCCTACGTAAAACCTTAAAAAATTAGGTTCACATTTTTTATATCAAATCAAAGAATTCTTGGAGCAATCTTCTCATTCGATCTTTAGTCTTTAAAAAATTAAAAGATTAAATTAAAAAGTTCGAAAATGATTGAATTAACTTTCGAAAGAAAAAATAACAATGAAATCCCAGAAAACAAAAAATAGTAAATTTCGTAACAAGAATCACATCTAAAACTTTCGAGAGAAAATTAAAGAAAATAAATTTCAGAAAAAAAACAAGAAAAATTCACCGGTTTTCCCCAGTTTGTCCTGAGTGTTTCAAATGGATCTTAGGTAAACAATATTTTCTCTGATGGGAGAAGTCATGTCAAACAAAATGTGATTAAAAAATGTGATTAAAAAGACCAAGGCACGTTTCTCAAATCAAAGAATAAGAACATGTTCAGACCGACAAGATAAAATTCTATCAAGACCACTAAACTCCGAATTTTATCACCATGTTGGAACTTCAAGATACATTATAACATTGGGGATTTTAGAGGTGATTACAACGTTTAAACTCCCCAATTAGTCATAATGTACAAAGTCTCAAATCGGTAATGACCCCCGGAACTTTTTAAAAGCGATTATAGTATCAACAATTCTTAGATTTATTGTAACATTACCAATTTCTGAGTTAATTCTAATACCCAGAAATTTAAAATTAGTCACAATGTTGGGGATTTTAAAAAATGATTACAATGTTCAGACTCCTGAATTACGTACCATCAGGAACTCTAAAATTTGATTACTATGTTAGAACTGTTGGAATTAATTATAACATTAAAAATTTCGGAATTTAATTATCATAATAAAAAAATTCACGACACTGGAGTTTTCAAAACTCGATTAGAACATTAAAATTTTTGAATTAGATTACGATACAAAAACTCCTTGAGTTCTTCATAGAATTCAAAATGGATTCGGGGTATACGTTAGAAAAATTAAATTTAGACAAATCTTTTCTGAAAAATTTTAGGAATTTGATTAATTGGGATTTTCTGGAATCCAGTGTAAATTTAAAGATGGAATACAAAATCCGGAAGTTTCTAAATTCCTTGGAAATTACGTTGAGAAAGTATCGTGAGCATAATTGTTCTTAACTTTTATTATCGAGAAAATAATTGTTCCTAATTGCTTTAAAAAATACGATAAAAATGACACATGAAAAATGAGGAAAAAAGTAATCGACATTCGTTCGCTTATCACCAGGGACTCAAATTTAGTGAAATTTACGTTCAAAGAAAAAAGAAATTTGGCAAAAATTCAAGCTTCGCCAATAGAAGAAAGGAATTTGACGTAATTTACATTTTGACAAAAAAAGAAAGAAATTCAGCAAAATTCGTATTTCTCCAAAAAAGAACAAATTTTGAAAAATTCGCGTTTTGCCAACAACTCAAATTTAGTAAAATTTGCACTTTGTCAGCATTTAACCATTTCAATTTATTTTTCAAATTAAAATGTTCTAAAATTTAATAGGAGCTTCCCTATCAACAGTTGAAATTGAAATTTCTGAAATCCCTGGAAGACTCCAAGAATTCGTGTCAAGACAGTTTCTCGATAATTAATATTCCTGATTTTAACAAAAAATGAGAAATTGCGAATGATTTTAATTTTAAAAAAACAAATAACAAATACATTATAGGTTGCGAAATTTAGGCCAATGTGACACCTGCTTTGAAAATAAATGGAGATAAACATCAACTTGCTCAAAAACCGTTAAGTTAAAAAAAAGAATATACAAAAGTTTAGATAATAAAGAATTGTAAATTATTATAAATCTTAAAAAATATACTATAGATTGTAAAATTTCAGGCCAATGCGACACCTGCTTTGGGAACCACCGAAGATAAACATCACCTTGCTCAGGAAGGAAAACGCTAATTTTAACAAACGTCGCTTCGTCCAGCTTTTCGAAATAAAGCCACTTAAGCTTTAAATTGGTCGAAAAAAACAATCTTGAAAACTGACACAGTTTCTCAAACCATCTTTAAATATTTTTAAGGTAAATTATCAAAAAATTTAAATTTTCAATCTTCTTAAAATGAATCATTTTTGATTTCTGAGAGAGTAAAATAAAACTTCTTTTTAAAAATAGAAGAAAATTCAAACTTTTTGAACAATAAAAAAATAAAGGAAATAAAACCCTTTTTAAATAAAAAATTCAAAAAAGTTCGACTTACGTAAACTCGAAAAAACGTTCTGAGTCATAGATAGAAAAACTTGAGATTGACGAGCGAGCCTTTTTTGTTCCTCGATATTGGCGACAATCGACATCAATGTCCCGATCATCTGCAAATGAGGGAGAATACAGGCCAATTCAGAAGCAACAGATTCCTTGGATTGGTGAACAATGAAAAGAGCGGTTTTGAAGTTGGATCTGGCTTGGATAGCGAACAAGGAACAAGGCGGCAATTTATCTTCCTGTTTTGGCACCTGAACCCCGATTTCCTTCGCTATCTGTCTCAGACGACTCCTCAGTTGCTGAAAATATAATTTTTCAAATCTAAAAATGGAAAATCTCTGATTTCTACCTCTGAGATTTTCTTCAAATGAATCTGAATCGGTCGATGTTCTCCAGAATCAGAATTCAGACTGCCTTTCTGGGAACTACTGGGGCCTTCAGACACTTCAACAGCTTCAGAAATAAGAGTATTGAGTAAAGATGAGTCCCCACAAACAATCGGGTCTTTGAGGAGTTTTTCTCCCGCGACTTGACAAAAACAAGAAATCCATTCCGTCGACAAAAGGATAAAAGCAGCTCCTTGAGATTTTGATTGTGTTTTGATCTACAAATGGAATTTAGAAAAATTAATTTTTACACAACAGATACAGACTAAAATAATTTTAAAATATGAATCAAAGCAAATTTTTTTTAATTCATAAACCAAAATACAAAAAATAATCTTTAAACAGGAATTGAGATGAAACAATTTCCCAAAAGAAATTCACACTAGAAATCAATAATTGGAAATAAAATAATCTAAGCGAAAATAGAAACACAATTATTTTCAAAATAAATTTAAATTGAAAACCGATAAAAATTATTTCCCAGAATGAATTAAAATCGATAAAAATTAGAAAAGAAACTAACCCAATTATTCAGAACTTGTTGGAAATGAACCATATCTGGATTACTGGCAGCGATATCTGCAGCAAATTGTTCATAATTGAAATCCGATCTACCTGATTCAGTATTACTCCCAAAAAATCGGTTCGAGTTATTATTGACAAAGGTACCGTTTCGAGGATAAACAGGCGAAAGAGCGACAGCAACATCTTCGAAAAATCCGGAACTGGTGGAGGCGAGGACGTCACCATCCATTACGGTTTTTTTAACTCTTACTTTCACCGTGGGAACTCCCCTAAAGTGCCCTATTGAAAAAAAAATTAAAAATAGACAACCTCGGAATGCTCCCATCACGGGTTTCGAAGGGAAGAGGAGTCACGATGGGACTAATTTTCCGACGGAGCATTTTATCTTTTGTATCATAAGGAGGAGGGGAACCGACACTATTGGGGTACCGGAACCTAGAGGCTACGTCGTTCCCGAACACCTGGGCAACCCCTTCGGGGTCCTTGTGCCCTATGTCCCGGAGGTCCGCCTCGGTCAACAAGGGCATCAAAGAAACCTTCCTCCTGCTCGGGAGCGACTCCTCGTTTATGGCTCCAGAATCCACAGAAAGCTTCGACTTCATCTGGTAACTTTTCCTTGACGGGTTCATGACCCTGATAAAGTTTATTTTTTTAAAATTCATTTAATTTAAAAAGTGGCTCATTTTTAGAGGAAAATTCAAAAATTGCCACTTCCAGAACGCGGCCCGGATGTAGTCAAAACAAAGAATCGATACAAACTCTTTCGTGAAAAAAGAAAAAAGAAAAAAAGAAAAATGAGAAGAGGTCAAAAAATAAAAATGACAAAAGCTATCCATTATTTTCTTTGAGAACTCCAATAACCAAATAGAAACAATATCGCTTCAGAAAAAGTGGCACAATATTTGATGAGGAAAATGATAAAAATAAAAAATGAGAAAAAATAAAATAAAAAGTGAAAACAAAAAAGAGAAAACAACTGATGCGGCAAACCGAGAATCTCGTGGACCTGGATGATCAAAATAGATTTCACATTTTTTGTTCCATCAAAAATAAGGTTAACTTGGTTCAAACTTTGTTTAAGATAAAATAAAGATGATGAAATGCGTGTAAAAATTATACTTTGGCAACGATAAAAATTAAATTAGTGGGAAAACCAACTTCGGAAATTCAGGATGATAAAAATAGATTTCATATAAAGTGTATTTCTTAACAAAGAAATTAGTTGAAAATCCATTTAAAGCAGAATAAAAGGAAATTGTACAAAATCTATAGTTGAACAAAAATGAAACTAATGTGGTGGGAAATATATCCGAACTGAATCCAGATGATCAAAAAAATGAACTTTATCTTCGTCATCCAACTACCAAATCGAAATTAATCTGATGAAAAAGTTACCCAAAAATCAGAACGATCATAAAAGGGATTTTGTTTACTTTATCCCATGACGAAAGCAAAGTTAATCTCGTAGAAGCCTTAGTCAAAAAGATCAGAATGACTATAAAATCAAATTTTGTCCTCATTATCTTACGTCCAAAATGGAGTTAATCTGGTGAAGAAGTCAATTAACAAAGATCAGAACGACCATAAAATCAAATTCTTTCCCCTCCCTCCTATAACTGAAGTGGAGTTGATGTAGCGGAAAATTCATGTAAAAAGATCAGGACTATAAAATAGAGTTTTGTTCTTTTCAATTTTGACCGAAGTAGAGTTAATCTAGTAGAAAAGTGACCCAACAAAAATCAAAACAACCATAAAATGAAATTTTCCCATCTTTATTTTCGTCAAACGAAATTAATCTAGTGGAAAAGTCACTCAACGAAGATCAGAATGATCGTAAAATGAAATTTTCGTTCAATTTGCCCTATGATGAAACCGGAACTGATCTGATAAAAAAGTTCATTCAAAAATAAATTTTCACATAAAAATTATTGTCCAATAAAAATGAAATTGACTTGGTGAAAAATTCATTCAAGAAGTGAGAACGATCGTAAAGTGAAATTTTCATTTCTGTTACTTGTTGATAAAGAATAAAATCAATCCAGTGGAAAACCTATTCAAAGTGAAATCGGAAAAATGATAATAAATTTCATACACAAATTATTCCTTAATAAAAATAAAATTAATCTAGTGGAAAATTTATTTAAAATAAAATCAGAAAAGTAAGCACATGAATTTTAGAGTCGAGCCACTTTTGATAAAAAATTTATTTAAAAGACAAAAACATGTATTTAATACCCGAAATTACTTTTTAACAAAAACCAAATCAATCTAATAAAACACTTGCTTAAAACGCAAGAAACAATTCTATGTTAATGTTATTCTTCAAAAAACTCTATGCTGCGAATTATTTTTTAACAAAAAATTCATTTAAAATGGAAAACCGACTTTTACATTCACGATGTTTTCTAATAGAAAAGTAAAATTACTTTAATAAAAAAATTCATTTAAAATGAAAAACTGACTTTTATACTTGCATTATTTCTTAATAGAAAAGAATGAGTAACGTAGTGGAAAATTTATTCGGAAAACTAACAAAAAAGGAGCAAACTATTTTCTATTGATCCCCAACTTTCATCCAAACATGTCAAGCACGTTCAATTGGAGACAACTTAACACAAGTCCATAAGTCCCATAAGTGCTCAGAAAGTCGTAGGCTACTTTTACCTAAGAAAAGAGTCAACTTGCCTAAATTTGCGAAAATCCGTTTTTTAAACTTGGAGGAAAGAAAGTAATTTAATGACGTAAATGGAGGCAACTCCGGACTCCAGAACCCCAGCTAGATGGATCAATAGCAGATGTTTTCGGAGAAAATTAGACTAAAACCTCGGAAAAAGCTTCAAAGAATCCTAAACTTAAAAACATCTTCAAGTTAAAGGAATCCAAAATATTTATACTTTTAAAAATCCTCAAATTTAAAAGTCAAAAACTTTTTTTTAAATTTAATCATAGATCAATACAAAAATCGAAAATTCTTAAAGGTGAAAAAAGTCAAATAATCCGAAAACAAATAAATCAGCATCTGTTTGAAGTTCTTAGACAAAATAAAAATAAAATTCGGGTTTTTTAAAACCAAACTTAAAAAAGAATAAAATATTCTCAAAGTTGTAAGAGATAAAAAAACCCTACTATTTTCGCTTTGATATAAAATTCTGAAAAAAGGTCACTTTGATGGAAATTCTCGAAAAGAAAAATGCACTTTAATAGTAAAAATATCGAAAAATAGTCGGCGCAATGATAGGATTTTTTAGGAATTTTGTTGACAACAGTTTTGGGAAATTTCACTTTGATGGAAATTACTTTTAATTAAAAAGAAAATCTGGAAGAATATTCACCTCGACGATGGGATGTTTTTGAAGACTTGTTTCTGTGAGAACTCTACGAGAAAAAAACTTATTTCAATTATAAAAAACTTTTAAAAATAGCTTTGAAGGGAAATCTTTAAAAATTTAAAAAGACGTCCTTACTCTCAAAATTGAGATTCACCCTAGTTATTTAATATTTAAAAAGAGTTTCTTATTTCTGAAATTTTTTAAAATAAAAACTGATTTTAAGGGTTCAAAAAGATTCACTTTATGTAATTTTTAAAGAAATTCACTTTGATGAAAAATTTCGAAAAAAGAGTTTAGGCCACGAGTGATCGAAAACTTTGGAAAAACGGGCATTGCCGACCGAAATCACGACGGACCGACAAGTGCACGTTCCTCGACTACTTAACTATTGTCATTGTGAATCAATCACACTCCGGAAATTGTCCATCTATCAGAATTAGAACTTTTTTGAGGACACCAGAGGACGTGATCTTGGAAAATTTCGAGGGCAATTTAGACTTTCGAAACGAGTTTTATTGTCGAAATTTCCTGACTTCAAAATCGTCTGGAAACGTCATAAAAGATCTTAGATCACTTCGAAGGTTCCCAATCAAAACTACAAAGTAAAAAGGAACCTAATAGACCAATCTTGCCAAAACACAAAAATTGATTAATTTCTCGATAAAGCCACAACTATAAAATTCATCGATTGAGACGAAGTTATTCAAAGTCATAAAACGAGAAAAATGAAAATATTAACAGAACTTCGATGAATATTTTATTAAAGTGAAAAAGAGAAAACATCAATAAAGTATTTAAAATTGTATAAAAGTAGAGATAAAAGGTGACAAAAAAGAAAACATATTGGCTTCCGATGATAATTTTTATGGAAATAAAAAGGACGAAAATATTAATGGAATCGTTTGTACAAAAACAAGAGACAAAAAATATTCATAGATTTTAGGAATCATCCGTAAAAAGTGATAAAAAATATAAACGGGTTTTCGAGAGTTATTTGTGTGGAAATAAAAAGTAGCAAAGAGATACTTGTGAATTTTCAAGAATGATTCTTATAAAAATAAGTCTAGTTCTTTAACCAGGGAGAAATGAATTAGAATTGCCGCTATGGAGGGACACCAATTATTATCCTTAGGCGTTTTTATAAAAACTGTTCTTGTTTATCAAGATGCTAAAATCGAGAAAAATGAGGGAAAAAACAAACTCCTACTTCTCGAGGGTATTAAACTTTTGTATTCTCTTCGTCATGAGGAATAATAAAACTCGAATTGAAACTTGTTTTTTTGTCTGTTGTCATAAAACTCGAACCGATCGGGACATCAAGAAAAATTTCACGAAGAACATCCATAAAAATTTCCACAGAAAATTTCCATAAAAAAATTCACAAAAAATTTTACGAAGAATATTCGTAAAAATTTCATGAAAATTTCACGACAGACATTCGTAAAAAGTTTCACAGAAAATTCTCACGTAAAATTGTGCGACAAATTGTCACGGAGAATCTTTATGAGGAAAGTTTTACGAAGAAGTTTCATAAAAAACTTTACAATGAACCTCTGTAAAGAATCCTTATTTTCACAAAGTCTACGTGAACACAATTATGGAAAACTTGTATGGAAAATTTTGCAGGAAATCTTCGTGAAGAATTTTTTTTAATTTTCAAAATTTCACTTACCTAGAATGCTTCTCACTGCCTCCCGGACATTTTCGTCATCGTCGTTGAGTTCAGTGAAGATCTCGATGGAATCTATCCGACGAAGATCGCTGAGAGAGAACCTAGGTGAAAGAGCCACAGTATCTGAGAGCCTTCGGCCGATTCTGTAACTCCGGACGGAAGCTATCGATGGTTTTTGAACTTTTTCGGCAGAAAAAACACCTGCTGGACAGGAATTTTTTTTTGATTTCTCCGACCCCAAGGGAGTTGTTTCGAATTTCTGCTTTGTTCTTTTCTTATCCTTCTGTCTAACAACAACTACGTGTTCGATATTAGGAACTGCGTTGATCGGAGAGATCTTTCGGCCGTTTTTGATCCCGACATTCGGAGATCGAGCTAAAAAGATCACAAATCAAAAAAACAAAAAAAAATACACAGACATCCTGTATTATTTGCGACGTTGGTGTCAGCAACCTCATAGACAGAGTAACAAGAGGACCTGCTCCGACTCCAGTTCCCCGAGCCCTCTCCCCGGCCTCCGGTGCAGCAGAGCCAGTCGCAAGCTGATCTCAACGCCGTCGTGACCGTTCCTCTTGCTGCCGAAACCCGGCCAGAGAAGCCAATTTTGAAAAAAACAGACAAAATAAAAGAAAAAAATATGTATATATATCTATTGCCGACTTGGCTGTCTGAAAATTTCCCTTTATTTTCTTCAACGAGCACATGACACGTCCGAGATTCATCGAAATCAATCGTAATTACTGGTTTTTGAATAAACAAATGTGGAAAAAAACTAATAAAAGTTATAACAAGGACCAAAAAAAGTAATATGGCGTCTTGGATGAACTGTGAAGGAACAAATAAAAGTCGAAACGACAATATGGAATCTCGAGCTACCGTAAAGAGACAAATAAAAGTTGTAACGACAAGTAATAACATCTTGAGTATACTGTGAAAAGCAAATAAACAGTCATGGGGTTTCCTTCATTCCAAACGATAATCAGATTTCTGTGAAATAAAAATTGGGGAATCCTTGTAAATAAAATAAACAAACATCTTGTCTGCACGGTGATTTTCCAGAATGACGTTTGTGAAATAAAAAAATGAGAAACTTTCGTTAAGATTCATCTTAAACAGAAAAGTTACTTTTTAACTTAGAGTAATCTAGATGATTGTCAGAATTAAAAAACATTACGACTGCTTAAAGAATTACTTTCTAATTCAAAACAATCTATACAACTTTCTTTGAAATTAACAAGTGCTATTGACTGCTTCATAAAAATTATTTTGAACAACAACCACTTCAATAAACTAGAAAAAAGAGCTTCCGTTAAAATTTTTCAATGGAAATCATCAAAAACGTAATTTCTCAGATGAAATAAAAAATATTTTTAACGAAAAATTGAAGAAATTTTTATCGAATTTATCCACTAAGAACCACCGAACGTTTCTCTAGCTGTTAATCTTGGATAAAATGACTAGGTTTTCCTTGGTAAAATAAAGATTAGAGAAATCCTTATTAAAATTATTTAATGAGCCTCGCTGAACATTTTCAGTATTCATATCTTGAAAATCCTCATTAAAGCGGAAAAACTAAAAATAAAAATAAAAAAATTTAAAATTTACTAGATTCATTCAAGAAGTCTCAATGAGATTCTCTTTCTTCCCTTTCGAAATCATTTGAATGGATTAAGGAAAATGGACCTCACTTTTCACATGGCAAAATAAAAAGAAATCAAAAAAATGCAATCGAAGAAATGAAACCCAAGAAGCTTTCTCAGTTCACTAAGCAAGAAAATCAACAAACCCTGAAAATTAGAACTTTCTTAGGCATTTTCGTAATTATAAATTTCCTAATTTCCTCGGTAATTACTAGTTCTAAAAACCCCAATTACGAAACTAAAAATAAACGAATTCGCGGAAATCTGGACACGAAATTCGAGAATTTTAGAAAGTTCAAAAATAATATGCAACTGTGAAAACAAAGAACAAACTACAAGTTACGAAAACTCACCTCGAGACAATCGCGTGCATTCCAGAAACCTTTGTTTTTAAATACCGCTTGTAAATGAGATTATAAAGATGAAAACAAGGTTTTTACGAACCTGTCTCGGTACGAATTTTCGAAAATTCCCTCACACCTTTACGAAATTTTTTACACCAGTCTTCCAATCCGAATTCATATTCTTGTAGAAAACAAAGAAAATCATTTCTATAAATGGTCTCAAAACGAATTTTAGGATTTTTCGGGGAAGTTCGTTTCAAAATAGCATCTTTATAGAAAACAAAACCTTTACGAAATTTCCCCAAAATGGATTTCGAAATTTTGTTGAACTTTTCGGACCCTTTAAAATCAGATCTCGATTCCAAAAAACTTCCGTCCAATTCTGAGAGAATTGAAAGAATTAAAAAGCATTTCATGAAAATTAATTCAAAAATAAAAATCCACATATGGATTAAAAAATAAAAATTTGACTGAAAAAGTTTTAAAAAACACTTCCATCTCAGCTAGGGTTTGATGGAAGACATGTGATCCCCTGTCAGTTTGATCAATCATACAATTTTTACTTTTTCTCAGAATAAAAAAACAGAATCATGAACGAAAAGTGAATGGAGAAATCAATCAACATTCGATACATGTTGTAAAAATCAATCAAAGTTCAATACATGGTGGAAAAATTAACATCGATCGAGATAAATAAAAAAACGAGATTTTTAGAGAAATTAAATCGATAGAGATAAAAAGGGACAAGTGAGATAAACAACAAAAAACGAGGTTTTTAGATAGCTCCTCAGTGGAAAAAAACATGGATTTAGTAAGCCCATTTTTCTCTTGGTCAAGGTAAATGACAACTATTCAACCAGTGTTCTGATCCTTTGTGTTCTTAGCCGATAAGAAATAAAACAAAGAAAAAGATAAAGTGACGCGTTCTGTGATTTTTATTCTTATTCTTAAAATCGGGGAATCTTTGACAGTTAGGCCGTTGTAAAAATTTCAACTTTAAAGTTCAATCGAAGATTTTTAAAAAAACCTTTTCGATTTTAAAAGTTAAAAAACATTTTTTCCAAAATTCAATTAAACATTTTCCGATTTTAAAAATTGATTGAAAGGGTTGTTAGAAATTAATTGAAATTTTAGTCATGGAAAATTTGAGCAATTTTTTAATTTTAGAATTTGATTAAAAATTTTCATAATCGTTTTAAAATGACGTTCGCTGACACGAGGGAAGCCCTAGGTCGAAGTACGAGAAGTGCGAGTATCACTAAGTCTTATAGCCTCATATGGACTTTCTTATATTTTCTTATAGAGCCGGAAATCCCTAATTGAGGCCTTCGGGGACCTCAGGGAAGACCAAGTTGCTAGGCAAAATGAACAAATAAATACAACTAAAAACCATATTAATAGTAAGTAAATTTCTCAGAAATAAAAAAGTTCAAAGTAGTTTTTAAATATTTATAACAAAAAGTTTTATCGATTGTTTTTGTATTCTTTGGAATTAGAAACGAAAAACTTAACCCAAAAAATTAGCGGACGTATTGAGGGATTACTTTCAAAAAGTAAGGAACTAATTTCGAAAAACATAAATTTTAAAAAATTAAGGAGGCAATTTCGAAAAACATAAATTAAAAATTAAGGAAGTAGTTTTGAAAAAAATAAATTTAAGAGTAGTTCCAGGGAATATAAATCTAAGAAGTGAAGAAATGATTTCGGAAAACATAAATTTCACAAAAATAAGGGAGTAATTCCGGAAAATATAAATCTAAAAATTAAGGAAGTAATTTCAGACGATACAACTTTAAAGACAAAGAATTCCGGAGAACAAAAATTGTTTAAAGAAGTAAGAATATGGCTTCGAAGAACAAAAATTAAAAAAGACAACTTGAAAAACGAAAGTTTTAAAAAATTAGATAATTTTGAAAAAGTTTGAAAATGTTTTTCAATATCTACACAACGAAAACATTTTGTTGGCTATTTCCATACGTTAGGAATTAAAAATAATTAAAAAAGCTTTACTCGAAAACAATTGCCAGAGGCATCATTTTCCAGACTGAAAGATTATTTGAGGAAACTAATCTTGGGCACTACAAACTTATAAAAGTATGAGAGTTTCAAAAATAAGCTCTTTAATATTTATACAATAAAAAAACTTCCCCGATATTTTTGTACTTGAAGAATTAAAAATAATCTGAAAAATTTTATTCAAAAGTGATTTCCAGAAGAATCGTTTTTCATCAATCGGGGATTATTTTAGAAATTCAATTTTGGGGACATGAATTCTAGAAATGCAGAAACGTGAGAATAAATTCTTTAATCTATATATTTCTTTTCGGACATTTTGTATTTTAGGAATTAAAAACAATAACGGAAAAAATTCCATTCAAACGCGATTGCCGGAGGCATCATTCTTCATCAACTAGGGATTAAAGTCGGGGTGCCAGCTGGGGCTTTCCCGAAGCCGTGGGCACTCTGCTTGAACAGAACAAAACAGAAATATGAGAACTTCATATACTATGAAATATAAATTGAAAAAAGTTCGAAAAGCAAAAAGAATTCAATAACCTTTTTAGGTATCAATTTTAACAATTATTTATTTGAAAATTGAGATTTAAAAAATAAATTGAATGTGAAATGACATTTAAAAACAACAGTTGTATTGTAATCTGAGATTAAAAATACAATAGTTTGTTTGACAGTCTGAGATTGAGAAATATGACAGTTTTTGGTAAGCTGAGATTAAAAATATAACAGTTTCTTTAGTAAGCTTGCCTGAGTGTCCAAGGAACAATCAATAGAGCGCGCATTTCAATGAACTCGGCCAGCTGCCGCCGACTCCGGTCCGCTGGCCAGTCCGCGCGCCTGGAGATGCCAAACCAAAAGTCATTTGCGAGCATCAATCTCGGCTACAGATTGTCATTAAAATTACTGATTAAAGTTTTTCGTAATGCATAAACACAAAATAAATCCCAGGTGTCAACCTCAATTCATAAACTTATCAAGGTAATTAATTTCCCTAATTTATAAATATAAAACAACTCGAATTCAATTCTACCTAATAAATTTTTTATTCATATAATTAATTTTCACATTTCATAAATATCAAATAACTCTAATTCCAGTCTTAGCCCACAAACTATTGTGGAAATTATTTATCACACTTTCTCACATTTTATAACATTTGGGGGAAACAATTCTTTAAAATCAATCTAATTTTCGATTCTCGTAAATACATAAAATTCCCTCGTAATTTAACAACCGAAAATATTTCGGAAGCGTCGATTCTTGTTTACAAATTTCCATCAACATTATTTACCAAATTTCCTGTAATTTACAAACCGAAAATAATTCGCGAACGTCAATCCGTATCTGTAGATTGTCGTTAATATCATTAATCATTTTTTCTCATATTTTATAAACCGAAAACAATTTGCGAGAGGCAATCCCCATCGAAAGACCGTCGTCTATATCATTGATCAATTTTTATTGCGTGCTATAACTCTAAAATTCACGAGAATCGACCTTTAAACAGGAATCTTTGCTGATATTGTTGATTGTTTTCCATATTAAGAAAAGCAAACAAATTCACGTATATTAACTCCTATCTCCAGGATGCTAGAATATTTTTCGTTTCTATAAAATAAATAGATTCACGTACATTAATTGCTGTCTACAGAATGCTGCAAAAGCAAAGTCCTTGTAATTTATAAAGATTAAGTAGATTCACGTACATTAACTCTTATCTGCAGAACGCTATCATTAGTACAATTTAATTTCTCCATATTTTGTAAAACTAAAATGACGAATTTTAATTTTTGTCCACAGGTTATCATTAATATCATTCCCTAATTCTTCCATATTTTTAATTTAAAATAACGCACAAACTTTAACCTCCACAAATTCTATTAACGCTACTCACTAGCTGTGTTCACCTTCCATACACTTCAAACAATTGATGAGCTTTGATCTCTATCGACTATTGTTAACAGTGTTTACCAATTTCCCCCTATTTTGCAAATCTAAGATAATCCACGAAATCCAATCTCAGCAGAACACCATCGAGGTTACTTATCGGATTTTTCCGTATGTTATACGCTTAAATTCCCAAATCCAATCTCTACAGACTGGCTCAACAGCATCTGTCAAGTCTTCTTGTACTTTAATGCGTCACATGCCAACCGAAGACAATAGGAACGTCGAAAAGGTTATTTTCCCAAACATGTGCCATTTGGGGATGAGTAATTATTTATGCTTTCTGGCCAAATGTAATTATTTATTCTAGAAAAATAAAAAATGAGGTTACCATTCAGGAAACTTGAAAAATGTCTATATAAATTTATAATTTCAAGAGTAAATCTATAGTAAGGTTACGTTTTACACAGAAAACCATTTTAAAGTAAATTTTGAGCTCAAAAATATTTTTAAGAACAATTTGCATATAAAAACAACTTAAATTCAAAATAATTTAAATAAAATGATTTCCATATATAAAAACAACTTCAAATTCAAAAATAATTCTTTATGAAAAACCCACATTTCTATACAAGTCATCAACCTTTATAAAAAATGTTTTACATCAATGTACAACTTCTAGAGAATAGTGTCAAAGAGAACTAAAGAGTCGCAAAGTTGTACATCGTCTTTACACATTTTAACGAACTCCTCCCGAGTGATGTAGGCCTCACCGTTACGACACATTTTCTAAAAATGGCGGAAAATTAAATTTCCTGAAGGAAAAATTGAAGAAAACTAAGCAACCTTGTGGACATCGAGGACATGGTCGACAATACACCTCCTGTTGATAGGTGGCTCGACGTTTTTCCCGAGTAACTCGTAGATCGATTGCGTGACCATCAGGAGTTCTGGTTGGCCGATAATTCCTCTCTTGTTTACGTCATAAAGTCGGAAAATCCAGTCGATTTTTTCGTCTATCGATCCTCTGGTGATGATTGAGAGTCCCGTCACGAATTCCTGCAATTCCTCATTTATTCAAATTAATTCATTATTTTTAAAACGTACTTCAAAGTTGATTTGGTCGTTATTGTCTCTATCGAAAGTTTTGAACACGTATTCGGCATATCTTTTCGGATTTCCTCGAGGAAAAAAATGAGAAAGAATTTCTTGGAATTGACTTAGAGTAACAATTCCATTAGGACAACCCTGTAATATTATTATTATGATTATTTAATTCTTGACTTTTTTGTTAGTCTCTAAATTTTTGCTTTTAAAAAAATTATTAAAAGATTCTGACCTGTTTGAAAGATCTATAAATAATTTGAACTTCTCTTTTTGAAAATTTCGTAACTTCGCAAATTGAAGAAAGACTCTTGGGTCTGTATATCTGGACAGGAGGATTTTCTACGTCATCTGGAAAAACAAATTTATCATGTGTGTAATTTGTAAAATGACATTAAAACACTAATTAGTACCTTTGGGGACAGTGGCACAACGTCTTCTGTGGAGGTTCGAAACCAGGCCTTCGGCAACAGGCAAGAGGGCAGCATGAAGCGAATTGAAGACTGTATTTCGTCTTCCATTTTCCAATGCGGTAGGAGACGGTTCTTTTTTCAACCCAAACATGAAGGATCCAAAAAATATACTTTCAATGAGGGAATTTCGAGGAGAATCAAAGTGTCTAAAGGACAGGAAAAAGAAGACAATCCCGTTTTCCTCGAATTTTGAATTTTTTGGGGTTTTTCAAGACCACTCCCGAAAATAATAGGGACTAAGGGGATAATGCCATTCGAAAAGGAGATTTTAATCGTCACTTGGAGAAAATTTAAACCGTCTTAGACAGCAAATGAGGATTTATACTTGAAAAATATTTAGATTCCCGGAAAATTAAATTTCTTGTTTTTACTGAACAATTTAAACCATCCTGGAAGGAAAATGAGAACTTGTACTCGAAAAATATTTAGACCCTCATCAAGAAAGGATTTTAACTGTTCTGAAGAGGAAATGGAGATTTCTATTTTTATTTAAAGATGTTCGAATTTTCAGAAAATAAGTCTAAATTTCTACTTAAGAAATATCTAAAATATCTAAAAATAGAGTTCTAAACTTTTACTAAAAAGAATGAAATTGTTATTGGAAAACAGCTTAAATCGTCACTAGACAGGGGTTTCAACTTCCAGACAATGACGATTAATCTTTAGAAATATATATTTCAGAAAATGTCTAAAATTTTTTAACAGAAGGTTCAAACTTTTATTTAAGAAGTATCTAATTTTTCAAAAAAAGAGGTTTAAATTTTACAAGAACGTTAAAATTTCGATTGAAAAAAGGCTTAAACTGTCACTAGACGGAGGTTTAAATTTCCAGAACATGATGATTTGACATTTACAAGAAGAATATTCGGGTAATCAAGCCAGAAAATGTGGGTCTCTCAATAGGAAAAAAGAATTTAGCTTGTAATAGAGGAAAATGAATATTTGAAATACAAAATTTAAATTTTCAAAAGAAGAGACTTAGTTTTTAACGGAAAAACAAACAATTAAAATAGAACATTTAAAGTTTTGCAAAAATAACTTGGATCAACGCAGGAGGTTTGTCTCGAGTGACATGTCATCTATTATATTTTCATTTTTTGATCCTTCCTCAAGAA
This sequence comes from Halicephalobus sp. NKZ332, assembly GCA_009761265.1. Taxonomy (NCBI): domain Eukaryota; kingdom Metazoa; phylum Nematoda; class Chromadorea; order Rhabditida; family Panagrolaimidae; genus Halicephalobus; species Halicephalobus sp. NKZ332. The sequence goes on along the minus strand of VOSG01000443.1, from coordinate 3,355 downwards.
AAAATAAACGTGTTATAAGCTTTACTTTTTCAATGAAATTTGACCCTGTGATATTTAACAATTGTCGTAAGGAATAGGAAATACGCTTCACACGCCCTCTGCCAAAACCCTTTATTATTTTAATATTGATAATTTTAAAAATTGGGGAATTAAAACTTGATTAAAAAATTTTTAAATGAAAAATGAAAAATTACCTTTGGAAATTCGGATGACAACTGCTCCATATGGATCCTCGTTGATAGGAATCGCCATCTGGAAGTTTTGATTGATTTGTAATTAATTTTAAATGGCTTCCAATATATCACGACTGATTTTAAATACATTTTAATATATCACGATTTATTTAAACGACTCTCGATATATCGATGGATACAAAGTTAGTAATTTTCCATACATCAGGGGATCTTAAAATAACTAATTTCCATATCAGAATAAACCGAGATCATTTGTGTACACCATAACTTACTGCAAAAATCTTTGATACATCACGAAAAATCCTGGCTTGAGAAGTTTAAAAATATCACGACTCATTCCAAATTAATAATTTTAAATATCTCACGACGAACCTTGAATAAAAAATCCTCGACATATCACGACAGAATTTCAATGAATAATCTCCAACACGTCATAGCTGATTTCAAGCGAATAATTTTCAATGTACTAAAATGAACCTTAAAGAAATGTTTTTCAATATACTAAAATGAAATTTAAGTACACACTTTCCCATATACTAAAATTAACTTCAATTAAATGCACTTAAATGCACTATAGTAACTTTAAATGATTTCTGATTTATTGAAGGTGATTTTATTTGGTTTTTGACTTATCGTAATTAATCGTAAATACGGAACTCTCAATTTATCATGTTTAATCTTTGAAGAGTTATTTTATTCAAGAAGTAAGTCTTAATTTCTCATGTTGAATCCTAAACAAATAAATTGCAATTTATCTTGATGAAATTCTGAAGGGACGTTTTTCACTTCACTTTGATAAATCTTAAATAAATAACTTCCAACCTATCATAATGAATCCTAAAGATATGGCTTCCAATTTACCGTAGTAGAGTTTAAGCAAACACTTCTCAGTATATCTTGATGGGATCCTGAGAGGACACTTTTCAATTCATCTTTATGGGATTTGAGAACGTATTTTCGAATTTACAGTAATAAACCCTAAGCAGATAATTCTGGATTTATCTCAGGTAATTTTGAAAAGCGGTTTTAATATATTTTAAATAATTGTATGTATATGATAACTCTAAATTTATCCTTATGGATATTAAAGGAATGATTTTCCAACTTATATTAAGAAATTCTAGATGAATAATTCTCAATTTATGTTTATTTATCTCGAGAAGGGAATTTCCAGACAGTTCCGATAGATTCCAAACGGATATACAAGATAAGGAAAAAACAATCAATAAGAAACCAAAAAATTGTATTAAAGAAATAAGATTAAAAAAAACAAACGCGTCCAGGCGGAAGTTGCCAAAAAACCAGACTCTCGGCAGTGATTCCGGAACAAAGAATATTATGTCACACTAGATTAAGACTTTGCTTTTAGAAAAATTACTCGGGAAAGTTCTTTGAAAAAGTTACTCAAAAATTTCTGAAATAATTTATCAAAGATTTTTTCGAAAAAGTTACACGAAAACTTGGCCGAATAATTTACTGAAAACGTTTTTCAAATAATTTACACAAGACTTTCTTCGAATAATTTATCAAAAAAATTCTAATAGTTCATTGGAAAAGTTTTCTTTGAATAATTTACTGAAAGACTTTCCTCAAATAATTTATCCGAAAAATTCCTCTGAATAATTTTTTCCCAAGAAGGTAAAAACGGAAAAATGCATTAAGGAACGTCGGACAGTTTTTCCATTTCGAAAAAAACCCTCGAGTTGATTGCCGGAGTTGGCTTCGAGGATATTCATTTGTTGACAAATAGCAGTTTCGAAAACGGCAATTTTCTTTCCCCAAAAAATATTGGCTTGAAGGAAATTACTGGAACACAAAAACCACCAGGTGCCGAAACAAAAAATTTTTTTCACAAGATCAATGAGCTTAGATTTGTCTTTTTTATGTTTTCACCTTTTATTTTTGGTTTTGAAAATCCGTCTTTTAACTTGACGTGATTCCTCGTCTAGATGACCTCAGGAAAACAGTTGTCAAATCAGCGAACGTCTTGATAAACGAGATCTTTTAAGATTTTTTGTGGGTTTTATCTTTGTTCTGAGATTCTTCCAGAAAATAAAATCGAGTAAAAAACTCCGGCTTTCAGTTTTAAAAAATTATGCAAAATAAAATAATTGAAAATCCAGATACTTACAAAGGTTGAAAATTTGAAGGAAATGGATTGAAACAAAGAATTGCACTTTCTGCAATTATAACAATGATAAAATACAATTCAGTGCGAAGAAACAAGAATAAGAACGTATTTTTATTAGTTATTTCAAAATAATTCAGTAATATTTTTACCAAGGATCTTTTCCTGATTCGATAGAATTTAAAAAGTTAATTTTGGCAAAATGAGAACACAAACTTTCCGAAACGGTCTCGGAATATTTCATCCAATGTTTTTATCAGATTTTGGCTATTCACTGGAATTTAAAAAATTCCATTTGGGCGAAAACGGGAATAAATGTCCGTTCTTCTACCAGTAATTCGAAACTTTCAAATTTTGCGATAATTTTATTTTTTATCCAGCTCGAAACCATTTTTCCACTAAAATAATTGGAAATTATAAAATGAGTTTCTCCTAATGCAACTTGCTTTTCTTTTCTATAATTTGTTGAAATTTAGAAAATACAATTTGTTTTCGAAGAATGAGAAATAGATGTTTATTTTTTGTTTTTGTTTTTATGGAAATGAATTCATACCTTAAAAGCTCGTTTTCCTCTACGCACGGTGCTAGGACAATTTGTTACTGGGAAATAGAGAATTTCATTTTTCTAGTAGCAAAGTGAGTGTGGCGTTCTGTGACAATTCTTCTCTCATATTGTTCCTTACTGTACTTTTAAAATTTGATTTACTTTGTTGCAGTTTTAGGGTGTTTAGTGATGAATTTATATGCTTATTGACTTTAGAATATTTATTCAAATTGTGATTCGTGATATCTTTATTGATTGTGGTAATGTTATGATTACTTTATTATTCAATCTGCTGATAGTGAATGAAATAGAACTGGAAAACAAATATTCAACCGTTAAATGAACAAACCGCAAGATTTCTACTCTCTCGTTGTAAGTTATTTTGTCTCATAATATCATGCTTTCATATTTTTACCTAGAATTTATATAATTAAAATTGCATCATATTTCATTTTCAATAGGATTCATAAAGAACTTGATTTAAATAGA
>VOSG01000442.1:0-30632 GCA_009761265.1 Halicephalobus sp. NKZ332 | reverse complement strand
AACTGCTATGGATATTGTGTCTTGGCGCGAGTTCTAAATTTCTGTACTTTTCGATGAGAAGTTTTGGCCATTTGTTCTCAGTTTGCACAATCCAATTCCTCGTATCTCTATTTCTTGTTGAATTTTCCCGGCACTTTCGGTCTTTGTTTTCGTGTTTTTAATTTGAGAGATATTTTTCCAATTACTTTTTAGGATATAGTGTTTACAATGTCTGACGACGAGATTCAAATATTAAACTCTCCACCGAAACCACCAAATGCAAGTTCTTGGTATTTAATAAGTAAATATTTAAATTCTTTAGCTTGAAGATGGTGAACTTCCGGATTCTCCTGACATTAACATCACACATACTACTGGATCAATCGTAGAATTGATGGAGTATGAAGATATCCAGATTATTGGGGATTCGGATTTTGTTTTGGATGATGCTGGAGCTGGGACACTTGGAGAAGATGATGACTATTTGATCAAGTCTATGGACACTCCTGTTTCTGTAAACTTTTTTTCCGGGAAAAGCTCAAACTCTCGTGGACCTGGATGTTTCAATTGCGGCGGAAGCCATAACCTCAGCGATTGTCCTGAGGAAAAGAACCATGCCAGAATTCAGAAAAACAGACGATCTTATCTCGAAAACAATAAGATGAAGGAGTGGGTTCTTTATATTAATTAACTTTACAATTCCTGTTATATTAGTATTGATTTTGTAATATTTTCAGAACGAGGATATGCCAAGGACAATTGACGAAATTTAAGCCTGGTAGATTGTCTAGAGATGCACGTCTTGCTTTGGGTCTTGGTGATGATGAGTATCCACCTTGGATATATAAAATGCGTGAAGACGGTCCATTTGGAGGATATCCTCCTGGTTGGCTTGAAAGGTAAGTTTTACAGATAGTTCTTAGGTAATATTTTTTGCTTTAGATTGATGCCGAAAACCGATACTCTTGAGTTTTTCACAGATGATCCGGCTCTGTGTGGCGAAAAGAAAGTTGAGGAAAACAGTTTCAAAATCGACATTGAACAAGTCGTTTTCTACGAAGGCTTTAATGATATTGATCCTGATGCAGACGCTGAGAGAGTGTTGAACAAAAAGTTCCCAAAATACGCTAAAGACCAGTATACTGAAAAACTTGGAAATTATGTCTTAAGACGATATAAGGAAAGAGTGAGTGAAGAGAAAAACGAAAAAAGAAGAAAGCGTCATTTTGATGACGAAGAAGAGTATTTGACACCTAAGAAAGGTAAGTTGAGGGTTTTTACGAACTTAAGAATATTATTACGCCCAGTTATATCACGTGAAACATAAGGGGGTAATTTTTTTTTCAGTTGATGGGACGAAGAAAAATTCGAAAAAAATAAAAACGGCGACAAAGAAAGCGCTGGATTCGTTTTATAATGGTTGGATTACTGGAGTGGAGATATTGAAGAAGCACGAAGATGGTGAAATAAGGCTTGACGATAAGGAATTGCGTAAGATAAAGGAGACGATTGAGGAAGACATTAGAATCACGGAGGAGCTACAGAAAATTGATGAACAGAAGGAGTTTTATGGGTTGACAGCGAAAACAAAGGCGAAGGCGAAGAACAAGGATAAAAAGAAAAATACACTGTTTAAGGATGTGGAAATGCAGACGGATCATGTGGTGATTTTGGATAATGATATGACTGAACAATTTAAAGAATTTTTGAAGCAGAAGAATAATTCTAACAGAGCTTTGTCAAGGAATGATGGCAATGAATCAATGCCGGTGTCTGAAAATAATTCGGGTAAAAAACCAAAGAAAGAAAAAAACCAGAAGAAAAACCAAAGTGAAAGAAATAGTCATAATGCTGAAGTTGATGGTTCGAATCTGTCTAATATGAAACAGAATTTGAAGGAGAAGAGTTCGAACAATGCTGAGGAGAAAAGTAAAAGTACTGGTGATGCTAAGAAAATGAATAAAAGAGAAGCTGAGAAATTAAAACGTGCAGAACGGAAAGCCGCAGAAAATAACAAAAAAGCAGATAATGGTAAATCGAATGCTGTTGAAGCACCTCAAATCAAGAAGCAATCCCGGGATTCTAATGAAGGAAGGAAACAAGGAAATTTCTCGAAAGAGCAATCTTCTGTCAAGAAATCCAAAGAAAGTGAAGGTGGTGAGGATTCTCGTAATCTGGGAGTAGTTACTATATCAGAAACTGAACCTGTTCTTCAATCTGGTGAAGAGTTTATTTCTCGAATTTCGGGTGAAAAACAGAAGTTGAAGGGAAACTGTGAAAGAACTGTTAGAGCAGATTCAACTGAAAAAAATGAGACCAAGGAAGTTGAGGAAGTTATTCGTCATTCGTATGAAATTGGAATACTTAAGTTAATTAACCCTGATTCTAATGCTGTGAAAATTGGTAACAAGAAACCTGAATCTAATTTGAAAAAAAAGAAAAATCTGGAGTCTGATCGAACGATAAAAGAATCTGGAACAAAAAATGAAGGGAAATCGATCCTTAAAGAAATTTTCCCTGATGCTAATAAATCTACATCGGAAAATGAAGGTGGTCAACGTTCTCCGAAAGGAGGGATAAGAAGTATGTTTAGTAACACGCTGTCATCGATAACTAATCCAATGAAATTACTGAAAAAGACGAAGAAAAGTAAAGGTGATAGAAGTGACTCTTTTCCTTCTGAAGAAGAGATGAGTTTGGAGGATGCCAAGAAGTTGCAAAATTTGAAACTAGACGACCCATCAGAAAGTATTTTGAGAGGTTGGATTTCATTTTTATGAGAACAATTTGATTTTTGGTTTTTAGAATCATCGAAAGATGATGGAAGTGGGAAAGATGGAGGCTGTTCGGAAAAGTTGCTTGAATTACACATGGATGGTCCTGACGAAGGTAAGAGTGTAGGAAAGTAGGAAAAACACGTGATATCTGGGCGTTTTGGGTCTAAGTTTCAGTGAAAATTTGACTAAAAAGTAACTTGTTTTTGTTTAGCTCGTCATGATCAAGAACAAGCTTCTGACACCCATGTGGTTGGTGATCATAATATGGTAAGATTTTGCATTTCCATATGGATCTAAATATCGTTTTGTAGAACCATTCAATGAATTTGTCAGATGTTCAAATGTCGGATTCGCCGGCTTCTCCAACTTTACCTCCTGTTGTTTCCAAATACCTCACTGATGATCAGGCTAAACCAGAACCGTTGATTTTCCCATTAATTGATAACAGCACATTACCTACTTCGGACAAATGGGCAGAAGGAATCACTGAATTTAAGTATGACAACGTCATTGAAGGAGGACGCGGACTTCATCGAAGCATTCACGAAGTTTTAAAGAACTATAATAATTCTTCAAAGTGAATTTCACGGGTTTTTTCTTCCGAATGTTGTAATTCTTTGATGTTTTTATTTATTTGAGATCAAAAATGTAAAGCGGTTTTAACTTTGTGAATTTCGGAAAGAGTGGAGAGGCATAGGCTGAGGGATTTGACCGGAATTAGATATGGCTCTAATTTCGATGGGAATATAACCATTCTCAACAAAGATGTAATGCTGCATGGTATTTGTGTCGATGAATATATCAGCACGTTTGAAATTCGGTGGCAAATCATGTTTTTCTTGTTGATTTTGGGGTTGGCTTTGTGGTTGCTTGGATTCAGGCGGTTTTGTTTGAACAGGGTTAGAATTCTGATATACTTGAATAGGAGGTCTAGGAGGTGGGATTTGGGGAGAAGCAACAGTGAAAACAGGAGTTTGAGCACATACGGATTGAGGCATATCATCGTCATTGTCAATTGTTATTTCGTCATTGGCGCCTCTTTCGGCTTTATTTGCTTCTCGATATCTGAAAAATAATGTAAAATTAGATAATATATAGATCGAACGAAGATAAATCGACACGAAACAGGACTAAGTCAAGCAATCGATAGAAAAATTGAGCAAAAATAAACTTGCCTTTTCATAAACAACTTTAATACTGGCAGATATGTGTCAAATCCAAGACTGTCCATGGAATTTAGTAAATCCTCTCCCGTAATTGTCTTTCTTTTCTCGATGTTACATTTCTCCGCTGCTTCACTCGTAATGAACAAGAAGAATTCCGTCACGCACTCTTGGATACACTCCTTGGCCTCTTTGGACAGTTTTGCTCTTTCCGGCAAAACCCGTTTCATGATTCTACTGATATTGGCAATTGGCATGAATCTATCTTGTTCCAAAATGATATTGGAGGAGTTGTTTCCCTGGTGGATATCTTCATGACTGTTTTCTCGCTGATCGTGCATTTGATTATGATCTTCCTCCTTCACATCACCAAGCAAAGCACTGTAATCCACAACTCCGTCTAGGGTCGTCGAAAGCTGGACTCTTCCCGACATCTGAAATTGACAGTAAAATCATCATTGCACAAATCATCGCAATTATAGTCATCGTCATCACAAAAATCATCATGATTATAACCATCGTCATCATAAGAATCATTGTGATTATAAAAAAAGGAAAACAGATTTTGTCACGGAAACATCTCGTAGTCGATTTCAAACTAAAAAAGTTTAAGGAAAATTTACCGACTGAATTTCCTACTACAACAATCAAAAACAAATTTTAAAAACAAAACTCTTCAATAGCGGTTCCCAGAGATCGGGTTTTTATATTTTCGCTCCAAAACCACCCCACATGGACACCAGACGATTTCTGTGGGTTTTTTTCGAAATAATTTCTGTGATATTTCTCCAAAACAAATCCCCAAAAAGCAATTTTATATTCCAAAATCAATATTGTAAACAAGAAAGTTCATTTTTGCGAAATTTCTTCGACACGAACCTCTATAACTTCCTGAAATCCCCGGTTCCATATATCAACTCCAAAAATCTTTCGCAAAACCCCGATCCTTACAAATTAAAAAGTATTTCATTGTTAAAAACAAATAAAATAAAAATCAATATAAAAATATTAAATTTATCCAACAACTCAAGGCATCGACCTTCAGCTCTCTGATATCACTTTTTTCGAGGAAAATACTGGCTAAAAGAGGAACGGTTTTTTCAGTTTCTAATTTTCGCGGACTTCACAACGTTCGGGGAAGGTGCAGCCTTGTTGGGAAATGACTTCTCGAGCAGCATAACATCCAACTTCAATACAGGCCTTCAGATCTTTTTTCTGGACATATTGAGAGACGAATCCTCCACAAAAAGCGTCTCCGGCTCCATTTGTGTCGACGATTTCATCTTCTTTCAGCTGTTTGACTGGATACTCTTCTACTTTCCCTTCGCTCGCAACAATCACGGGATCTGGCCCTTGGGTGACGACGACGAGACGAGGACGAGCCTTGTTCACTTTCTCAATCTCGGAAATCTTCTGTGCGATTGTCTTGATATCTTCGGTTCCGAGGTTGTTGCACTTGGAATAAGCCTTGACTTCTTCTTCGTTTCCGAAGAATATATCCACATATGGTAAAATCTCCTCCAAGGTTTTTCCGTAGAATTCACTCACGAAAGGCGCGGAGATGTTGAACATGACCACCTTGTTCTTCTCGGCAGCGTGCTTGGCAACACGGACGATGGCTTCCGGACATACTGTAATGAAGAATCCAGTGATGTAGTAGAACTGGGCCTTTTCGATAGCTTCAATGTTCTCTATCTTGTCCAAATGATCGATTGTGAACGTGTTCGCGGCCGCCAGATGAGCCGCAAGGGAACGGTGGTGTTTGTAGATCAAGGCCGCACAAGTCCCTGTTTTTACTTCCTGATTTACCTGATAATGGACGTTGACTCCCGCTGATATGGCTTTTTCTCTCAACTTCTCTCCGTATTCGTCGTTGCCGATTGCTCCGAAAAAGACTGTGCGATTAGGTTTGTTGATTATCCACTGGAATGTCCTCAAAACGTTTTGTGCAGCTCCTCCAGGAATGTAATCCACTTCGTAGTTCTTTTGTAATTCCGAGAACCTAGAAATCCATATATAAATTAATCAAAGCAAGGAACATTACATTGGAAGATGGTTGTTGTCGGCCAAAATCGCGTCGTTTTCCTTCAATCCGTACTTGTCCAGGAAATCCTTACCCACGACAGCTTGGAAGTCCAGGAGAGGATTGCACATACCGATTAGAACACCTTCCGGAATATCGACGACCATCTTGGAGAAGCGCGAAAATTAGATCCTAAAATGTTTCTATTCTTTTATAAAATACTAAAATGAAAATACGCAAATTGCACGCAATGTGTGAGGCGAGACAGGAAGTCCTTGGAAGTCACTCTTTAAAAAATAAACACTTGTATTTTAAAATTTCTCAAAAATTCCATTTCATATTTAAAAAGTACTTTTTTTAAAATGAAATTTACAGTTTCAAAATTCATTTTCAAAACTATGTCAGTAATAAAGTATGGAAAATAAATTTTTAGGTAATGTTTCGACAGGAATTTTCAGACGTTTTTGCAATCTTGCAATCCTAAAATTTACACACAAAATTCAAAAGTTGTGTGATCACAAAAATTGAGCACTTTTTTACACAAGTGTTTCGGCACGAATCTCCGAAAATTCTAAACTATTGTCAAGAAAATTAGGATAAAAGATTAGCCAGATTAGTCGCGCCTTTCGGAAATAATCTCATAACTGGCCATAAGGAGACCGAAAAGCCAAGGAAATTTATATAAAATAGATAAGAAACAGGAGAGAGACTCAGCGCGCGATGGGCCAGGAATCGACAAAACTGATCTTTGGCTACCTTTTTTTATGTCTTGTTTGTCTTTGTTTCGACGCGCGGGAAGGCCAATGAGAATTTTCCCAACAGGAAACTATTTAAGTGACTTCTAAATCATGGAAATTGATTGATGGAAGGGTTTATCAAAAACCAGACAGTTTTAGTCGAGTGCAAGGACAGAAAAAATCATTTCGTGGAATGCCAACACGATAATCCCGTTTCGGTTCCGAACAGGGGTTTATTGATTATTAGATAAATCTAGAAAACGGAAAACAGAAGAATAGGAATTGGGAAAATCGAAAATAGGTGAAAAATTAAAAAATTGAAATAAAAATCTTTCTATGGAAGATAATTGTATGTTGAAGTATGCAATTGTAATATCTCAAAGTCTAACAAAAAACTTTGTAATCAAAGTTTGGCGTTGAAAATTTTAGAAGTTACTAGAAGATCAAGAAATCAGTGTCGGAACGAATCCGTAAAAGAATTATTTTCGATAGCGATCTGATTAGAAAAAAATAATTCACAAGGGAAAGTAGAGTTTATATTTTCTGTACGAAAATTAAAGAAAGTTCAGAAAAAGGTGTCGAAAGTCTTAAAAAACAATAGAAATTTTTATTTTTAATTTCTATAAAAATAACATTGATTAGGCACTATATTTTTCCAAAAATTTCAGATTCCGTTTGGTTGATTTTTCTTTTCGAAGATTTGTTTTTGGAGAATCAAGTTATGATGTAATCCTGGACGAATATCACAAACGAGCTCCAGAAGTCTCTTAACGACGACTTCACGGTTTTCTTCGACGTTTTTTTCCATTTCTTCAATTTCTTTCTTTATTTCGGTTTCTACTTTTTTTTCTAGTTCTTCTTTATTTCCAAAAAATTCTTTCTCGAATCTTTGAAATTTCGCTTCGAGTTCCTAAAAATGAAAAAAATAACAAATAATTTAAAATTTATTGATATTTTTTTATTATTTGAGGGATTTTCTTACTCCTTTGAAGGCGTTTATCTCCATCATGGCCTCCTCTCTGGATTGCTTCAGCCGGATCAATCTTCTTCTTTTGGCTTCGTTGATTTTCTCGAGAGCTTTCTTCTCCATGGCGATCAGTTGATGGACTCCTTGACGTTGAACGAGAGACATCTTAACTTTTTACCTTTTCCAAAAGAATAAAACTCAGAAATTTTCTGGAAAAAACCAATAATTCCTTAAAATTCTATAATTAAAAAAACTTACAATTTCCTCGAAAAATAAAAATTCGATGTGAATCTTTTTCGATAAAAAAGTAAAAATTTTCGAATGTGAATTTTCCTCGATCAGTTGGGAGACTAATCCGATTTCCATTTTGGAAATAAAATTCCGAAAGAAAATTGACGCTTGGAAAGAGGAAACCATGAATGACCGAAACAGAAAACGGCAAAGGTGGCTCGAGTGGTTCCGGGGGCTTCAAATGACTCCTCAAAAGCCCTTTCATATCAGATCCAATGTTCCCAGAGGCTGTGAATAAATTTTTAGAAACCATTTGCTCTCAATGAACCTTTGAAGACCTTTTACTATCAGAGTCGGTGAGTTCAAGGTCTTTGGATGACTTATGAAATCCTTTATTATCAGAATCGATGACCTCAGAGGTTTGAATGGATTTCCAAAAACCTTTTGCTATTGAAGTCATTGGTTCCAAGGTCGTCTGATGATTTCTATAAAACCCTTTCGCTATCAAAAATCGATGTTTGGAGATCCTCAAACAATTCTCGGATTTTATTATTACCAAATCAATATTAAAAATCTTCGGACAATTTATCGAAAGCATTTCATCAAGATCAACAATAGACTCGTTTCATTTCTGGAATTAAATTCTGATCAGTTTTTCAGAAAAAAAGAAATTTTTCTAGTTTTTTCTTTAAAAAATATGATAAACTTCTTGAAATGTTTTTTCTCGAAACTCTTTTTTTACAAAAAGTTATGATCATTTCTTTCGAAATCCTTTTCTGAGAATGTTATGATCACTTTTTTTCAGAAAAAGAAGCTTCTCGATTTTTTCCCCATGGAATTGGAATAAAGTCGTGATCGGTTTTTTCTCGAAAAAAGCTTTTTCCAACCTTCCTTGGAATAGAGCTCCGATCAATTTCCTCGAAAAAAACTTTTTTAAACTTTTTCAAAATTATATTTCTGACGAAACTCCAAAAAATTCTGGAATTTCTTCAAAATTAAATTCAAATAAAGTTCCAAAAAAATTTTCAGAATCGAATTTCGACAAATTTTAGTCATTTTTTGATGAAATAAAATTGTTTTAAACTTTCAAGAGAAAATTTCTTTTTTTCTAAAAAAATCTGATCAGTTTAAAGATAAAAAAATTCATTTTTTGGGATCAAATTCCAATTAATTTTTTAAAAGAACTTTCTTCTGTTTTTTTTTCTTTTTCGAGATTTTCTGATGTCCTTTGGCAGCTTCATGTTGTTTTTCATTTTCGCTTTTGCTGAATGTATTTTACCCGGATAAAGTCCCTCCATTTCGTCAAAAGGTTTCCGATCAAAGTTGCCTGAAAAAAATCATAAATCAAAATCTGGAGATCTAGAGAAACAAAAAAGTCGATTTTTGAATGGTCTTGGTCAAAAAAGAAAAATGGACTTTCGAAAGGTCTTAGTCAAAAGGGAAAAGGTCAGAAAGCCGATCCAAATTGAGCCATAAACAAAGTCCAATTTTCTTATTTCATTTTTATAGCTATAATTTCCAAATGTTCATTTTCAATATGATTACAATTTTTAATTGTGTAACCACGATCTTTGGATTTTTAATCTTTAATATAACTATAATTTTCCAAATAATCCGAAAATTGTATTTTGATAGAAAAGTTTGTTTTTGTTTTTGTAGTGTGATTTTTGAAAACTATTATTTTTTTTTGTAGAATTTTGGAAGTGGGGGAAACAACTGTTCGAATCGAAAATTTGCGAGAAATGATGGCTAATAACTCCAAAGTGTCAAGTGGCCCCGTTTTGGCACCTCCGAAAGGTTCCTAAAAATTGACCAAGATCGAGCAAGATTGACCACTTCGGGCATCTGGTAGTACTAGGATTTCTCAAAGAAACTTTGTTTTCTTCGCAAATCCCGGATTAATGACAAATCTTTTTTTTTTGCGCTAAAATCGAACAGGTCCGTTTTCCCAGAAAGTTTCCCAAAGATCTTTTTCTCCAAAAATTAGAAAAAAGATGAATTTTCCTACAAAAATTAAAAACTGCTTTTTCCCGAGAATTAAGACTTACTTGAGTTGTGGAGAGCCTAAAGACTGTCGTTCCTTTCCTAACGTTGAAATCAACTCCGTCCTCGGATACAGTAGGCTCAGGAATAAGTTCTCGATGTTTCAAAACCATCATCGTCACGTGATTGTTCAGGTTTATGATACTGAGACCGTAGTCATTCACACCCACATTGACTGGCACACATCCAAATGTTGGCTAAAATAAATTTCAGTCATAATTTCCGATTTTTATTAGAATTAAATTCTTTTAATTTCCAAAATTTAGATATTTAAAAAAATTAAATTTCCTTTATTCGAAATCTCGAGGCTTCTGGAAAGCCAAAAGCTCTTCTCCTGACCTCTTGACCCCTTGTCCGAAAATTTGGCGGAATATTGAAACCAGCAATTTTCCAGTCATTGTACTTCCATTATCCATCATTATTAACCCTGGTTCAGATCGAATTTCCAGGTGAAAGAATAGGAATAAATTTACCGTAAATATTGTTTCGAAAATGTTACCATTTTTTCCCTTTTTTTAAATTCTATAATTTGTCATTCTTCACTTTTTTCGAAAATGTTGTAATTTTTCTTCTTTCGAAAAAGCCGTTCTTTTAATGAATGGCCAGAGGCTTTCGAAAAAGCTTTTTTGATATTTTCGTCTTCTAAGGACCCGAAAAAGATTAATTTTAATTCAAAATTGTGGGAAATTCTTTCTTTTCTGGATAGATTAAAATCTTCCAAAATCCAGTGCAAACTTTCAAAACGAATGTTTTAAACCGAGGATTTTAGAATGTTTAAAAAGGTTTTGGAAATCCTTTTTGGCACATTTCTTTTAAGAATTCAGTTTTAACTTTATACTTATTTTACTTTTGAAGATTTGGAAGGTTCAATAGGTCTTGTTGAGATTTTCTGATAGTACCAATCTGTATCTTTTTACGTCAAAGATCTCACCTTACTGACATGCATTGTGGCTTTAAACCAGATACATCCATAGGAAGTGGACATCCAACAGTTATTCAGGAACTTGTATTGTAGAATATAGGCATCATGCGTCTTTGCATGGCGGATTTCCGATTCGATTTTACTTATCAAACTTGATTTTTGTTTTCTGTTTGACGGAATCAGATGAGATGGTAGGATTTGTGCTAACGTGGATTCCCTGAAATTGGTTCTTGTAAATGTTAAGCTTTTTTGAAATTGTTTAAATTGGAAATTCCCCAATTTTTATTAGAATCGAATTCATTGAATCTTCCCTAAAATCAAACTCTTTCAATTTTCCTCGATGAAAACCCTCGAAGAACCATATGGCCAAGACTTTTCTCACTTTCGATCCTACTCAAGTCCGGTCCTCAAGTCGGAAACTCATTTCTGGAAAACCCGGGGCTCCATAATTGCTAATAACTCATATTGCTTTGTTGTGGGAAACAAGTTTGGAGTGGTCCATCGAGGGAGAGCTTTGATTAATCCGAGTATGCAAATTTTCGACCCGAATTAGCACATGGACCAGGTGACCCTCTACTTTCTCGATTTTTCGGTTTCTGGGGCTTTCGTCGAACGGAAGCTGCTCAAACAAAGTCGACGGAAGCGTTTTCGTCGATTTTCGCGCTTCGGAACAAAGAACCTATGTTTGCCAAAAATCCAGAATCGCTTTCAAAATCCCGAAAATGGCAATCGAGCTAATTACATCTGCCCGAAAATAGCCCTTTGACTTCCTTCCAGGATTCCCCAGAACCCGATTGAAAAAATGTCCTTTTTAGTACTTGTTTTTCGATAAGACTTTTTCTCTCTGATTTATAAATAGAGAACAACAATAGACACTGGAAATCCAGAAGATATTAATTACCCATTAATCCCTCTTACATTGTCCAATCAATTTTGGCGCTAATTCCTGCTTGTGCTCAAAAATAAATAAAATTTCTGTTTTCCAGAGATTTTACTCCATTTCCGAGTCAACTTTGACACTAGATCCCATCTTGCTTAAAAATGAACAACTATTTCACAACTTTCAGAGGTTTTCTAGTGAGAATTAATTTCACTTAATTCCTGAATCAACTTTAAGGTCAAATTTCACTTAAGGTTAGAAATAAACACAAATTTCATAATTTCCGGTAGTTTTCTAATGAAATTGACTTTTTTCCGTGACATCTTTCGAAATTGAAATAAATTATTTAACTAAATTAGAACCTCTTTGACCTCCCTCAAGAGGTCAATATGCTCCTTCTTTCACTGTCCAAAAAATTTAATCCTGAAATTACTTTTTTTGCGGAAATCCAATTACCGTTCCCGAAAAAAGGATTCATTATTTTTTTCGGTCAAAAAGGAAATTATTTTTGAAACATTTTCGCGCAGAGAAATCAAAGCAAAATTTGCCGCTTCTCCTGGATCCTAATCCAGGAAATATGGGATCCAAGGACATTCTTCGTGACAACCGTACTTATTTTTATTTAATTTTTGTTTTCATTTTTGTTTCGTTTTCGACCTTTTTTCCGTCCGAATGACTTTTGTAAGTATTGTTTTGCCATTGCGCGGTCATTTCCTCCAATTATCGCTTCAAAAATATCGAGAACTTGACATGTCGCAGGGACAACCATGTATTTTGATTTTTCCTTATTTAAAATATTGTTTTCCTATAAAATAACTTTTAAAATTTTCTATCGCTCAAGAGACTTTATCACTATAAAGTTAAAAACAAATGTTTTTACGAAATTGTCTCGACACGAATTTCCTGAATCTTTGAAAAACTCTCGGTTTATTTTTTTCCAAAAACTTTTACTGAATTCCGAAAACATTTTAGCGCTAGAAACTTGACTTTTTGAAGAACAACGATTTATCTGAATTTTTTTAATAGTTAAAGTAGTTTTTTTGTTCTTCAAGAAAATGACTTTTGCAAATATTTTTTGCCATCGCGTGGTCGTTTTTTTCGATTGTCGTTTCAAAAGTATCGTCAATTTGACATCTCGAAGACAACAATCGGTACAAAAAATTTTAATTTCGTGCAGAATTTTTAATTTTGAAAAATTTCTTGAATTCTTGAAGAAAATATTTTTATTTTTCTTCAAAATTAACTTTTATTATTAAATAATCGCTTCAAAATACCTGTGACTCGAAATTTTAGAAAATTGCTATTGATTAAGTTTTTTAATTTTATTTGAAATTATTTTTATTCCTGAAGAAAAATGCTTTCCGGAAAAATTGCGTGACGCAGTGCCAAAATGGCCACATTAGGGCTTTTCAAACAAGGTTTCTTTTGTGTCCCAAAAGACCAAGCAATTGTTTTTCGAAAACTCCCTTATGTTTGTTTTTCTGGATTCTAGAAACCTTTTCGGCAATTTTTCGATCTTCTTTTCTTGATGAGAAGGAGAAATAAATACTGTTTTATTCTTATGTAATTTAAGAATTTTTTTTAAAATTTTCATACAATTCATAAATCATTTACGATTTTTATATAATTTTAAAACATTTTTTAGTTTTATATAATTTGAAAATTTCTATATAACTTATGGAATTCAATTTAACCACTTTATTTTTATGGAAAAAGTTTTCTCTTTTTCATATTCGAAGAAAACAGATGATGGTCCACTCAATTGTCAGCTTATCCATAATGGATAAGCGGTCACTCAATTTCCTTTACTTTCTTACTATTTTCCAATTTCTTCAAAAATTTGCTTTTCGAGAAACCGCCTTCGTCCAACGATGCTTCTTTGTCTGTTTCCGGACCAAACCTCTTTGCGCAATATTCTTTTTAAATGAACCACTTTCATTTACTCAAAAACTTTCTCTCTAGGACACTGATCTTATTTAAAATCTGTATCCAAACTCAATTCGTACACAATAAAGCTCCCCAAATTAACCGTTTCCCCGTTTGCTTAGTAACTTTCCCTTTGAGACACTACCTATTTAAAAATGCCTCTTTGTCCATTTCCGGACTGAAGCTCTTTGTGCAATCTTCCTTTCGAAAATAAGTTTCTATTTTCAAACATTTTCTTCTCGAGAATATTAACACTTATTTGAAAAAACTGCTTTTTGACACACTGTAATTGAAAGTGCCTTATTTCCGAACTGAATTTTGCAATTTCTGTCTTAATTATTTTCCCATTTCTTTGGGAACTTTCTTTTCAGGACACTACCTCTTTTTAAAAATGCTTCTTTGTCCATTCCCAGGCCAAACCTCGTTCATTTCTACTTTTTCTATTTCTTTAGAAACTTTCTTTTCGGGAAACTATAACTGTTTTAGAATTCATCTTTATCTTTATCTTCAGAAACTTTCTTTTTGAGAAACTGTTTTCAGGAATTCATCTTTGTCTACTCTCAGGCCAAACCTTGTCCACTTTCTTCTTTATCTTAACTATGTTTTCTATTTTCTAAAAACTTTCTTTTCGAGACTTTGTTTAAAAATTCATCTTTGTCCATCCTGGAGTTATGTATTTTCTCTTTCGACTTTTTTCTGTTCTCTGCAAACTTTCTCTTGGGGACATTATTTGTATTTAAAAATTCATCTTTGTCCATTCCGAAGCCAACCTTCTTGCGCATTCTTCGCTTCCGGCTTGACCGTTTTTACCGCGTGAATATTGCCAGCTTCGAAAATTTCAAGAGCCTTGTTTTCGACCTAATTTAAGCTTTTAAAATAATCCTTCCTCGAAATTTTTGTTCAATTCAAGAAATTAAGCTTGATTTAGAAAAAAAAATAAAAATAAACAAATTTTCTCATTTATTATTTCAAAAATAAATGTTTATTTCAAAAGTCTTCTTTAATCCAAAGATTCCTTCCATGGCAACGAGTCCAGAACTTTTTTAAATTTTACTTTTTTCGAGTCACGCACCTTGGTGCAGAAAATTTATTTTAGAGTGGAATCTTCATTCGTGAAAAAATTCACCCTGAGATAGAAATTTATTTATCAAAAGGATCTGTATTGAGGTAAAATCTTTATCCATAAAAATCCGTCTTGAAGTAGAATTTTTATCCTCAAAAATCCGTCTTGAGAAAAAATTGTCATCCATGAAAAAGAATTTGTTTTGAAGTAGAATTTTCATCCATGGAAAAAAATCTGTCCTAGAGCGGAATCTTCATCCGTGTCTCAATTTCAAGTTTCCAAGTTTCGGAGTTTTTTGAGTTTCCAAGCGACCGAACAAGCTCAATGTGTCAAAATCCATATTAGCATGCAAATCGGACTTTTTTTATTTAAAAACCTTAGTTTGAACTTGTTCCAGTTTCAAAAATTTTCTGGAATTCTGTGAAAACCTTTTCGAAAAAAGTTCGTGTCGAGACAATTTCGCGAAAATAAATTTTTGATTTTTATCGCTATATATTTCAAAGACTCAGGGAATTCGTGTCCATATAGTATTTCAACAATGTATTTTCTGATTTTTATAGTGTGATTGAGTGCGTGCTCAAGAGATTGCGTAGGAACAAAAAAACAGCGAGAACTGTCCCACTTTTTTCGAAGCTGAGACTCATTATCGAAGGTGGGACACAATGTTGAAGATAGGACTCTCCTTGTCGAACTTGAAAGAGATACTCCACTCGAAGGAGCTTAACGCGGAGGTAAAGCTTCTCCTGAGTTTCCTGAGAAAGTTGAGAGTTTTTTAATCTTTTTTTCAAACAACAACTTTTGGCAACTTGTTCTGATGAGTGATTATTTTTCGTTAAATACGTGTTGATTCTATTAAGCGTTTTTATATATGAAAATTATAAAAATTTATGTGTATTTTCTATATTTCTAATATCTTTTTTTACAAAAAAACCCACCTGATTTGTTCGTGTCCGAATCTCAAGATCGCGATAATAGCGGCGAAAAATACTGTATCTTTTTCGTCACAAGAAAAAAGTCCACTTAAAAAGTTTCTCATTGCTTCGTTGAACAACAACGCGACGACATCAGGATTTTTTTGACACTGAAAATTAATCAGTAAACTTTTTCAGGTTTATTTCAAATGTCTTCAAGAGCAGAATCACCATGAAATTAAATCCAACTGTTTTTTATTTCCTTATATTTCTTTCAAATTTGATTGATCTAGTTTCTGGCTTGTACTGTATACAATGTGACAGAACAGCCAGTTGGTACACACCATCGGAAAATGAGAAAATGATCCATCTTTGTCAAAGAGGTGAGATTGCCCCAACCAAGTGCCCCGATCCCCATGCTACCCACTGTATCTACAGTTATTTCAAAAAAGATAATTCTCGTGAGTTTTAATTTCAAATTTTCTCTTCAAAAATACAGAGTTCGTTTTTAAACTTTCTCCTTCGAGTAAATTATTAATTTCGTTTCAAGAAAATTATTAACTTCATTTTTGAACTTTTCTCTCGAGGAAATTATGAACTCCGCTTTTAAATCTTTCTTCTCAAGAAAATTATGAGTTTCAGTTTCGAATTTTTCCCGAGGGAAAATTATGAGTTTCTGTTAATTAAAAATTTTCAGATGTTACAATTACCGAAAGAAAATGCGGTCGAGCCGAGGATATCGTTGGATGTACCCTCTACAAACATTCCAGAAGGAAATTTCGGCACTTGCTAGGGGGATCATCTTCAGATAAAAAAGTGCCTTCTTTAAAAAGGAGAGAAACTACTTTTGTAGAAGTTTGTACAGAAGGCTGTCAAGGAGATGGGTGCATAAATTCCAGTTCTTCAAATATTTTAAACTTTGGATTGTTCTTCTTATGGATCTTCCATCGTCTAATCCAAGCTTGATTTTTTAGTTTGGTAGTCTTGTAGATTTTAAAAAATCTAACTTCGATTGTAAATTCATCGAGAATTATCATTTTTATGGTCTTTTTATTGAACTTGATCTTGACCCTAAATCCGTCGAGGATTACCAATCTGATAACCTTCTTTTTTACTTAAATCTAATCCTAAATCTCTCAAAGATTATCAGCTTGGTGGTCTTTTTTACTTAATTCTGACCCAAATCCGTCGAGGATTATCACTTTGGCCATTTCTTTTGGGTTTTTTCTCATGGACTTCCTCATTTTCTGCTTTTGATTCAAAATCCATCAATAATTCTGAATCCCAAAGATTTTGTTTCATGGATATTCTTATTTGATTTTAAAAATACCGAAAATGCTTCATAAATTTAATAAATTTAAAAAATAATTTATAAAAAACCCACAAGTTCTCGATCATCTTTCACTCTGGCCATGGCCTTCCTTTTGAAAGAAACAGAAGGAATGTCATTAGGAACAACTCCTGGACGACCGAAGGAAAGAGCTTCACCCCAAGATTCCAGGTATTTGGGGTACTTTTCGAGTTGTTTTTGAACCTTCTGATCTCCTTTCAATTGGAGTTCTAAACGACTTCCAACAATCCAAATCGCGAAGAGCTTGGAGCATTCTGGTCCAAACTTCAATTCTGTGAAGATATCATTCATCAAGTCGTCCGCCGTCGTCGAGCCGTCACAATGCATATGAAGAAGTTCTTTTTCTCCACAATGTACTTCCAGATTTTTTGCTTGAAAGATTGTCTTGCTTCTACTCAAGATAATTGCGCAATGAGTCCAGGGAGCTTTAGGAAACTGCTTGCACATGTCTAGAGGGGTTAGACCCCTGTTGTTCTTGATATCCTGAAATCAACCATATTTTTTAGTAAAATTACAATGAAAATAAGGTTTCTTATACAAAATAATTTCGATACGAGTTTTCAAAACTTTAAATTTAAACAATAATTCTAAGAATTCTACAGTATTCTAGTTCATAGATAAAATAAAAAACAAACTTTGTCGATCTTGGCATTACTGAGGATCAATTCAATCAGATGATGAAATCCGTTCATAGCAGCGAAATGAAGAGGAGTTTCTCCTTTTTTATTCGTCAAGTTTACGCTCGTTGTTGCGTGATTCATTAAGACTTGAGCAACTTTAAGCTTCCCGTAAAAGGCACAATAATGAAGTGGAGTCCAAGAGTCATTGTCAAAGGCGTTGGGATCGTATCCTTGGTCCAACAACGCCCTAAAATCAGGTTTTTATCTTTGTTATCAGTCCAGTCTCCTCCCAATTTTGAAATCTGTGGTTGAAAAATAAG
The DNA here is from genome assembly GCA_009761265.1 of Halicephalobus sp. NKZ332. Taxonomy (NCBI): domain Eukaryota; kingdom Metazoa; phylum Nematoda; class Chromadorea; order Rhabditida; family Panagrolaimidae; genus Halicephalobus; species Halicephalobus sp. NKZ332. The sequence continues at coordinate 12,719 of VOSG01000442.1, read as the reverse complement.
CATGTACACCCAAAGAATAAAAATCCTTGATTAAAGGATGAATTTTTAGAATTAAAGAACATAAAAATTACTTGTTGAAGGAAAATTTAAAAAAATAAATACAACTTTAAAAAGAAAAACCCACTGAGTTCTTTCGTGATCATCATCCATTGCCGCCTTATGAAGAGGAAACTGAATTTCCCAGACTTCTGTAGGACTTTTTTGATCCTCGAATCTCTTATGTCTAGAAAATCCATTTCTTCCTTTAGCAAAATAATCAGGAAGTTTCTTTCCCTGAATTACTGGGACTTTGAACACTGGATTCATGAGATACTTGTCATATTTTTCGATTTTTAACATTTGAACTCGAACTTCATTGCTTTTTTTCACAGCTTCTTCAACATCAGAACATGTTTTCTTCCTTGATAGGAAACTTACTTGATCATCTAATTTTAATAACAAACAAAATTCTCCAAATCCGGGATTCGCAGCGGGATTATGGACGCAGGAACGAAATCTTTTTTCCACTGTCTTCAAACAGAATAATCTTTCTAGGAAATCCACAGATCTCTGTTGTTGAGAAGATAGCCAGCTGAAAAACATCGTAATCATATCTACATTACCACTAGTTTACTGTAATTTTGGTTTTTGAGATTGAAAATTTCACAAATTATTTAATAAAAATTACTTTTCTATCCTCTCAACGAAATGAATAGTTTCGACTTCCATTTTTTCGGTCATATTGAGAGCTTCATTGACCAAATTCGAGAGATTCATGAATTCGAAATTCTTCAAGATCGAAGATCCTTTGAGATCGTAATCCGTCATCGGAACGCAAAACAAGGTTGAAAAAGAAACAGAAATACTACTTGAACAAGTAGAAACACTCGAAGAAGTTGAGGGATTATCTGCTGAATGGAGATCCGTATGGATGGGAATCGGGATTGCTCTCCTCACCGACGACAATCTGAATTTTCTTATTAGATTAGAATTTTAGAAAACCTTTCGATGAAAATTTACCCAAGACTTTTCGCAGCTTTGAGAGCCTCCCCAATTGTGTCGTCATTGTTTTTGATTCTTTTCTTCGGCAAAGAATCCATTTCACCCCGGAGAATCAGAAGTTCGAATTTGTCCGGAGTACAAATTTTTTTCAAATCCAATTGGAAAGAACTTTTTAAATGAACAATTGCGATTGATATATCCATTTTTCCTCGGAATTCAGGAACTAAAAACAACTTTCAAGGTTTATAGGAAAAAAATTACACGAGAATTCGGAACAATCAAAAAATAAGTGAAATATTTAAATATTGAATAAAATAAAAAGTACAAAAATAAAAGGATGAGGTTCAGAAACCAAGCGGGGTCAAATAAGGAGATTCAGAAGTCAGACAGCATCTAAAAATACCGATGAAAAAATCACAATAAAAGGCACATTTTGACTTGATTCTCGTCTTGGGCGTGGTTCGACAATGGACAAAATTCTGAAGAATGCTATCGGCTTAGATACATCAACGTCAAACTCTGCACACGAGATCGACTGGGAGGGAAAGACAAGAAAAAGAAAGGGTCATTGGCCAAATTTTTTTTAGCTCAAAAGGTCATATATAAGATCAATCAAAAAGAGAAATTTTAATATTATAAAAATCAAAGATAGAAAACAAACATAAAGTTTTAAAAAATTATAGCAATATGACTTTTTTTAGAGTTTTTAAGTTAAAATCAAAAATTGTGGAATTTCATTCTCGAAAAAGTGTTAAAGAGATGTATAAATGTCATATGTTTAGGACTTTACAAATAAAAAAACTTTACAAAAATCACATAGCTTTGTCCAAAGATCACAAGAAATAAATTTTTTCGAAAACTGCTTCAATAGTGACAAAAAATTTAATTCCTCAAGTTTATAAAAAAATCCAAAATAAACTTGTTTTATTTAGTAAAAAATCATCATGGAATTAAGGAAGAAAACACGTTCGAATTTTAAAGGATAGGTTCCAGAAAAAAGAATGTGAGAAAATAGAGACCAAAAGCGTGAGAAACAGAAATCAATGAAAATGTCGAAATTAAAATTAAAACAAAGAAAATTAAAAGTAAAATTAAAAGTATAAACAAAAATAAAAATAGAAATATAGAAGTAAAAAGTACAAAAACAAAAACAAAATTTGGAAATCAAAGATGATGATGATGCAGAAATAAGAAATCAATATTAAAACAAAAAGTATATTTAACTTTAAGAATTGGTGATAAAAACTCAACTGTAAACTCAAAAACAAAAATACATATAAAAAATATGAAAATTAAAGTGCAAAATTGAGTTTAAAACCAAAAATCGATGAAAATGGACAAAACCATGAAAGAAAATTTTTGATTGCGTAAAAGGCGGCGAGTTTTGTCGTGATCTTTTTCCCTTTCCTAAAGAGGAAAAGACCAGAATTTTTGGGCGTTGTCTCTCAGTCGAGATATGGTTGGTGGAGGAAAAACCAGATAAGAACCTCATCAGTGTTTTTTTTGATGGATCAATGTTGGATATTCCTTGATGGATACTGTATTTTTTCTTTTAGGGCCAATTAGTGAAAAAAGATGAAAATCATACTGATACTTCTGACGTAATTCCAGCTTTATATGCTACTTGATAAATACTGTAACTTTTAGGATATTATTAGAGAAGGAAGAAATCATGTGCTTGTCACGATGTTTATTTCTAGTCTATTTTCGAACAATGTGTGATATTTCCGAGGATTGAATATAGAATTGCATGTAAAAGCACAATATGCAATCTTGAGGAACGACTAAAGTAATAAGGGAACAAAGTGTTGAAGCAATGACGTAGTGGGGTGATAAAGCAATAAAATTTAAAGTGATAAAGCGATCGAATGCCTAACTTCTCTTCATTGAGAACGAAACAAGTTCAATTGAACCCGATTCGTGACTTTGGAAGAAACGCTAAAGATTAAATCGAAGAAGATCTTTGATAAGTTTCCGTGGGCGAAGAATAATGGACAAACTACGATAGTTTCGCAATAAAAGGTGACGTTACTCAAGTTGAAGTCGGTACCCCAGAGTTCTTTATTTGTCAATAGACTTCTTCTGTATTGTGCATTCTTTTAATAATTTTTTTTCTAAGCGTTTAATGATCAAATTCGTCATCGGAATTTTCAGAAGATTTCTGGTTTAATACTTGTTTATAAAAATCAGTTCGATTTAGGAAAATGAGAGATGATATTTCTCAAAGAACGTTTAAAAACAAAAATCAGCTGTTGTCCAAACTCGAACGAGAAAACGCCCAATTTTTTTATTTCAAGGTTATTTTTGTTAAAAATTATTTTTCTTGTTTTTCTACAAAAATTCTAGAGTTATTTTCTTCAAAAATTTTCCGTGGAAAATAATTCCTTTATCGATTGATAAGGAACTTGTCAAATCAAAACACAATATTGATTGATTGTCGACTGATTAATTTGTCTCGTGGATCGGAATTGTTTCTTTTAAGGTTTTCCCAGATGTTACATTTATTCAATCGTAAAGATATAAAATGGATACGTCAAACTAGCTTTGTAATACTATCGATAATGACAGTACTAGGGTATATGGAATCAAAAAAAATGTGACCTGTGCATCTTACTTCTTGTATATTATTGTTATCATTTATAATTCTGCCAAACCTATTTTCTGAAGTTCAGTAAGGTGCTCAGTCAGAATTTCCGGGAAATCCCGGTGACTAACTCGATGACAAGTTTGACCTTTAGACGTTTCAACAAAAAATCTTCGAGATTATTCACAATCTTGTTCTTTTAAAAATAAAAAATAATTGTAAAAAGTTTTAATTCCGAATTTATTTCCGAGATCCCTAAGAAAGATTTTCTTTTGTGAATGGAAAAATCAGCGTATTCGAAAATTTTCACATTGATCAAAAAATCTATTTTAAACGACACACCCGTTTTTTAAATGGTTTTTCTTTTTTGTGGGAAATAAATGACAGAATTTTTTTCTTTAACTTTTTCCTGAAAAATGGAATAAAGAAATTGACTTGAGGAATTCCATGCATAAAAAATCTCAAAAAATGAAGGATTTGTTCCAATTTAAAAATTAATGGATAAGGTTAATATTCGGATGTCGGATATCTTTGAGGTTCTTTGGACATGAGTAATGGAGATTTCTAAGAATCGAGAGAGCTTCAGCAATGAGATAAAAAATCTGTCTCACTTGGAAGATTGATGAAATTAATCTTCGGATGTCAGACATCCTTAAAGTTTTCTGGACATATGGAGAATGGAGATAAAGAAACCGATTCAAAGATATCAAAGTACAAAGAACTTTCAGAAATCAGGTGAGAAATCCGTCTCACTTGGAAGACGGACAATCTTTGGATATTCAATGTCGGATATCTTTATCCTTCCTGGATTGATAGGGAAGTCAACTCCGAAAGAAGGATATTAATATGAAACTTTATGAGCATAATTTTCGAATGTTTTTCCCCAATCAAAGTACTCGGAAAACTCAATTCATACGGTTACTGTGGTTGATGATATTTATACAATTGATAATTTTTATTCAAAAATGAAAGGCAGAAATCTTTGGGAATTCTTAACTAAGTGAAGTCTGGACTGCCATGTAGGGTCTCAGGTACCTGATCCAGTACTGTAAAAATGAATTTTAAAAAATAAATCTAAAAAGTGCCTTACAGTGATATTGAAAATCATGAAGCACACGGGGAAGAGGATTCTGCTCATCAAGTCGATCCTCCTGGACCTTTCTCGATACCGTATATTCCAGAGAGTGGTCCACCAGGTCCTGGTTTTGGGGATCACAATATCCGCGTTCACAAGTCCAGTGCCCGCGGCAGTTGTAACGGCAGCGTTATTTATGACCAGAGAACTCGCAGTTCCGGTACCGTATGTATCGTACCAAGCATGGGGCGAGGAACCCATGAGAAGTTGAGCTTGATGTCTGTGACGATAGCTTTGTCGAATTATGTCCTTCCTAGCCGCCCAATTTACAAGTGCAAATTCCAAAAGTGCACCGAAGATGAAAGCCAAACAGACTCCTATCCAGATGTCGATGGCCTTGGTGTACGATACCGGAGGCAAGTTCTGGTTCACGGCACTCGCTTGGGTTGTCATCGTCAGGAGGGTCGTCACACCTAGGGTCACTCTCGCGGGGACGGAGTCTTTGTCGAGCCAGAACGACACCCAGGAAACAGCGACCAACATGAAACTTGGGATGTACCTGGAAAAGTACATTACGTAAGAATTTGAAAATTATTAACTATTAAATCAATAGATGAACTCACAATTGGAGCAAATAATAACTGAATTCCCGTTTCAACTCGATGATCGTCCTGAGACAACTGTAGGCCCCTGTGTTCGTGATCGATGTGCAGTTTCCCGTCGTGACCTTGCTGAGGACGAAAGAAGGAAGACTCTGATGAAGTCCCGACTTGATCTGGATCGGGTTGACTTCCTTCCAATGATACACGATGTCAGTAGTAGTGTAAGCATAGGAAGCATAATCAATAAAGCAAGTCTGTATGTCTAGAGGATAATCGTTGAGGACCATGGGACAACTCAAAGTCAATGTCAGTCTGCAAGAATACAGTATCTTCGCGGAGCCGTTGTAGACCCTTATTAAAATGTTCGGTTGGTCTATGTCATGTCTTTTTCCGTCTTTTTCGTTCTGGAAAAACGTGTCCGGAAGCCAGATTTTCTGTCCCGGAGAAAGGATGATATGAGGCAAGGTATCCGAAAAAAAGAGAAGTCTTTCATCCACCCACTCTTCTCTGAAGGTAAAATGCATACTGTATTCCATGTTTACATCATCAACTTTCGATATGCTTCTTAGATACATATTTACAGTAATACCTACAGGAGGGTCCTCGACCAGAGAGTCCAGGGTACCCCGGGGTCGAACTCTCCAGTCGTAGCTCTCTGGACCCCCTTCCAGCAGTCTCCTGATGACTCGTTGTTCGTCCAACAATCTCTCATATCTAAAACGATAATTTTGATCTTTTAACTTAATTTATTTTTAATTGAATTAATATGAAAAAGTGTTCTCGCTTTTCTTTTATTCTCTTAATTTAATCCCTAATTTCTTAAACATTTCATTTTTCCTATAAACAACTTCATTTTTTTGATAATTTAGTTTCTAAAATAATTTTGTTTTTTCACTGATTCCGAAAAGTTCAAAAATTGCCTCGTCATCCCCTCGATTGTCTAGGGTTCTTTCTTTTGAGAAAAACTCGACTCAAGTGGATAACTCATGGAAAAAGAAAAATGCCGAAAGTTGAAGAAATTTGAAAATCGCGAAAAAGCCGAAAATGGACTTATTCGAAAACAATGGAATCTATAAGTTCCAAATTGCTCAAAAACAATTAGTTCTTTTTAAAACTAGTTTTCCTCAAATTCAAAAGGATCATATCTGGTCCCGAGGGGAAAATTATTTTAGTACTTTATCTGGAGAGCGGAATTATTTTAGGAATTTGCCTTGAAGAGGAAATTGTTTCAGTACTTTGTTCTGAAGGGAAAATAAGGTAGACGACAGGTCTTGAAGGGAAAATGACCTGGATGTTTTTTCTCGAAAAAATAAAGGAAATGTCGTCTTGAGAGGAAAGTAAAAACATCAGATCTTGAGGAGAAAATGATGTAGGTGTTTTGTCACGAAAAACATTTTAAGAGGAAAGCAAAAAAACATCCGATTTAAAGGAAATAAAAATATTAAATCTTGAGAAGAAAACACAAATATCGGATCTTGAAAGGAAGGCAAAACAACAAACCCTTTGTAGGCATTTTTGCTGATGTTGGTTTCTGATCCTTGAGTTACCACTGATTGATGAAGCAAGATTATCAGTTGGAGAAACATGGCAGTGAGGAAGACCCAGGGCTTCCGAGAATCCGATCCTGCCACAAGGATCTGAAATTCTCCAACTCAATTACTGTAGTAAAAAATACTCTTTAAAAAGTCGAAGTTAAAAAACAAAAAATTCCTTGATTCAACTATCGTGAAAACAACGTTCCTTAATTTAATTACTATGGAAATAAGGTAATTTTTTTTAAAAACTATAATTTTGAAATAAAAGATAAATTTAAAATAAAAAAGTTTTTAATTGAAAACAGCACATTCGGAAAACAAACAAGAAAATTAATAAATTTGAAAACTCTAAGCTCATTTTCCGGAAAAACGTTTTCAAAAAAAGGCGGTGCCAAAAAAATTTCCAAAAGACTTCAATTTTGGAAAATTTGAGTTTTTTGAGATCATGGAACTAACAACATAGTCCAAAAAGTTTTTAAATTTCCATCATGGTTTAAAAAAGTCTTTAAATTTTCATCATCGAAATTAGGTACTCAAGGAGATAAAAGCTTTCTTGGTTGAAAGACTGAAAAATTTTAATAATATTTTTGCAGAAATTACACAAGTTGGTTTTTTTCTTCTTTCTATGGAAATTATTAAACTTAATTTTTTTTCTATGAAAGCTACAAAACTTAGTTTTTTTTTATCTCCTCGAATTCCGCCCTAAAATGACGAAACTCTATTATTAAACGTTTTTATTTTCTAAGCTTGTGAAAGTTACAAAAATCGACTTTTTGTATTTCTATAAATTATTCAAAAATCTGCAAAGCTTCGATCATCTTTGGTTTTGAGAATTTCGAGCAAAAATAGTCACAAAAGAATTCATGAAAAGAGAATTCGTCTGTCTTCTGAAGGCAAAGTCGAATCAAAAATAAATATGAAACTAACGTCAGAATCTGTTATAAAATGGACTATTGTTTAATTCTTCTTAAAAAATAAAATATTTTTTAGTCCTTTGGGAAAAATAAACCTTTTAAAATTTTCTTCAGGAAATGATCACTTTTTATTTTTTCCGGGAAAAAATAATTCTATTTTTAATTTATTTTAAAAAAATGGTCCTGGATGGAACAGTGACGAAAAAAGAAGATGTTGTTCAAATAGAAAAATTATCGGAGTGAAATTTGAGGATACTATGACGTTTACAGTAATTTGTCAACAAAAACGATCACAACAGGGTTCAGAGTAAAAAAGTGAATTTTTTAGGTGTTATTAAAAACATTTTTCTGAAATTTTGTTGAAAAAATGCCGAAAAACAAAGAAGCATTTTTCTAAATTTCATTCGCAAAGATTAAAGGGAAATTAAATATAGGACGTTTCAAAAGCAAAAAAGCGAATTCTTTTCCAGACAAATTTAGATGAAAAAAATACCTTAAAAATTCCAATTTTTAAATTCAAAATTTTCTGCAAATTTTGGATGAACCTTAATAATTCTTTTTCATCGGTTTTAGTTGACAGACATTTTCGTCTCTAGTCAAAAAGATATTAAATTAATAATTCGAAATATGAGAAAAAAACTTGTATTTGAACTGATGAGAATGACGACAGGAAAAATGCCAAAAATTAAACATCAGATGGATTTAGGGACAGAACACCAAGAGTTAAAAACCGTATTTCTATTGAGACAGAACGCCGAGGATTAAAAATCAGAGTAGTATCTGGACAGAACACCAAGACTTGGAAGCTAAGTCAACATTAGAGCAGAAAACCAAAACTAAAAATCAAGTTGGCATTGGGACAGAAAGCCAGAGCCTAAAGTTAACAGTGATTAGAATAGAACCACATAACTTAAAGATTAAGTTTTTATTGGAATAGAATCCCAGAGCCTCAAAAGTGAGTCAACATTGGAACACAACGCCAAAACTTAAATATTAAGTTGGCATTTAAAAAAAGTTAGAACGAGAAATCGAACAGTGATAGAACAAAACGCCAAGAACTGAAAGCCACTTTGGCATTGTAATAGAATGTCAAAAAAATAAAATTTGACATATCACATAGAAAGTTTTTCAACTTTTACTTCATTTTTAAGAATATTCTCCGATTATTCACATTTTATCCATAACATTTACAAAGTTGTTGAATATTGAAGAGAGTTTTAAAATTTATGCAATTTTTCATTGGAAAGTTTTAAAGATTTTTCGAAATACTTTATTTAAAAAGTAAAATCAAATATTCATAAAATGGGCAAAGTTCAATTTTACTTTTTGATTTTTTCCGAGTCTATGTACCAATCGCTTTTCCTGATATCTCAACTTTACAATATTCTATAAACTTAAAAAAGAAATTCCTATAACTCTTATAAAACTAAAAATATATCACGTAGTTAAAGAAGTTTCACTAATTTTATAAAATTTAAAAATAATAGCATCAATTTCGAGTTGAAAGAAGTTTTCCATTCCGGGGGTCATTCTCACCCGGATCAGATTCCCGTTTTTATGTCCACAAATCTGGCTTTTTCGAGGGGAGGAACAAAGAAGGAAGTAGGGATAGGAGAAGGGTACTGAGGGGGAAGAAAAATATAAAAAAAGGAAAACAAAAATTAGAAGAAAAAAGGATACTAAAGAGAGGAGAAAAAAACCAAAATAAAGAAAATGAAGGAGAAACAAGAAGGAAGAAATAGAAAAAGTCAAAAAAATTAAATAAACAAATAAATAAAAGAGAAGGAACAATCTAACATCTAAAAAATTGGAATTAAGAAAAGTTAAAAAATATAAAAAAAAGAGAGAACGAAGGAGAGAAAGTGAAAAAAGAAAGAGAAGAAAAAATTTAAAAACCAACGTCGCACTAAGGTTCGACAAGGAAAACAAAGCTGCCAACAAAAATAGGAAAAGCAGAACCAAAATGCATTCATGAATAGCTCCGGATTTAGAAACTAACACTCAAAATAATTTTTTTTCCAGAAAATTTTTTGTAAAATATCTGATAGTGACTGGAATTCGAGACAAATATAAATTAATTTTATCGTAAAGTTTTTTCAGCAAGAATTTTGGGTAGCGATTAAAGTTTGTGCAGAACAGAAAGTAGTTTTTTAACATTGGATAATGACTGAAGTTCGGGGTGAACATGAATTAATTTTTTTCCAGAAAAAGTTTGTTGCAAAAATCTCGAATATTGACTAAAGTGCAGAATAAGTATGGGTTACTCGGTTTTTATAGAATATCTCTATAATAATTTCTGATTAAAATATTAGAACTAAAACTTCTTCAAGAAAAGTTATTTTCTATCTATTTAAAAATATTATTTAAATTTTGCTTTTCGACAACACATCAAAGTTCGAAAAAAGGAATTCAGGAGACAGAGTTCTGATTTTAAAAAAGGAAGAGGAAATTAAATCTAGTGTTTCTCTAATTCCGTAACTTTTAAAAAATGAAATAGTGAAAAAATGAAAATTAAATAAAAAATGAAGAATAAAAAACAGAAATTTATAAAATAAATAAAAAATAAGGAATTTTAAATTTAAGAATTCTTGAATTTAAAGAAATAGGAATAAAAAATTCAAAGTCGAAACACTCAAGACACGGAAATTTTAAAAAATTCGTAAACCGGAAATCATAGAAGGCGTAAATTAATACGGATCAACGACAAACCGAAAAAATCCATATAGCGTAAAATATTTGGCAACTTTTCAAAAAATATCCTTTTTAGTAAATTAAAAATAAGAAAACTTACTTTTTCCATTCCGTCTTCAATAAAACTCAGTGAATTACAGTTTGAAAGTCTAGTAATTTAATAAACAACATACAATACATTACAGCAATAAAAAATAATTCCCTCTCGAAAATAGAATTTTATAGGTTATAGTAATTCAAAAATTAATCCAATTTTTTTCGAAAATAAAATCCAAAAAATTTTTTGAATAGAAACCAAAACCTGTTTTCGTTTTCGAGGACCAAATTATGAAAGATAAAATATTATTCCATTTTTATTAAATTTCATTTCTATTAAATTCCATACAGGCCGAGAAATTCGTCTCCATGTCTAGAGTCATCCGGGAAAATCCACAGAATATTCCTCCTTTTCTTTTTTTCGAGTAAATTAAATTATTTTCAAAAAAGTATTTTGATGTCAAAAAATTTTTTGAGATTTCTGAGTAAAGAAGTTTCCTGGTTGAGTAAAAATGACTTCTAAATTTAAAAATCGTTCAAACTCCTGCGATTTTAAGAAATCTAATTTTAAAAGATTTGGAAAATTTATTTTTGGAAAGAAAACAAATCCGGAAAATAGGCTTAAAGTTTTATTGAGAAATTAGCTCATTTTCTAAAAAATAAAATAAAAAATATGAGAATTTAAAAGCAATAAAAGTGATAAGAAATTAAAACACTGGAAGTAAAATAACTAATTCCAGGAACTGAAAGCTCGGAAATTAGATTTATGAAAAGTTTCCAACTTCAATCAGAACATCGTCATAGTCCTTTGTATAGAAAATTAAATCTTTCGGATATATGTATCTTTAATTTTTTGTCCTTTAAGCTACAAAAAGATTTCTATTATTAATGTATGTGAAGATTTTAACATTTTTTGTTATTGTCGAAAAAGATTTTGTGAAACTTTTTGTTCAATTTGTTTTTATTTTTGTTCACCAAAAATCTATAGAAACATGTTACGTAATATGGTTTTGAAACCGGAGATTATCAACCCTGCGAGAACAATTGAAATAAAATGGAAATAATCGGATTTTGAAAGGAAAGTGAAGAGAGAATTCCGGAATCGAGAACTTGATCCAGATGTTTTCCACCGACGAGTTCAGCCTCCAAGGACGTAGAAAAACTCCATCCACTTCCTTCTACTCCAGAACTGACTCTCGATGAAGTCTGTGATTGGAATTCTCGTCTTGTTCTCGGTGATTGGGGGGACTGGAGGTCTCCTCTGGGGTATGTTTCCCTCGAATGTCCAAGTTGATTTCCCTTTTGGTTACTTTTGTTCCTTTTCAGCTCCATCTCCTCCTCTTCGGTATGCCATCTCACATATTGCTACATCTTCTTTTATTTTTGTTTTATTAACTTTAGATTTTAGTTTTTTAAATTTAATTTCTCCCTGAATTTAGAGATCCAAGATTCGCTCCACAATTTTTCAACCAACAACCTGTTGGAGGATTCGGAAGACCCTGTGGATATGGAAACCAATGGGGTAATCAACAATGGTCAAATTATTGTAACAGTAAGTTAGAACAAATAGAAAGTATTTATATGTTTAAAATTAGATATGAGACTGTTCCAAAGAGCAGGATACTTGATTTTGAGGGCCAATCTGACACAATCAGACATTTCCAATTTGACTAGTCTGGCTGAGAACTGGGATGTTGATGGTATTAGAGATAGAATCTATACTCTGGTTAACGACAAGTTCGATGGACCGGTAAAATTTTGATCTTTGAAGTTATAAATATTAAACTTTTCAGGAGAGAAATGAAAGTCTGCAGCTCCTGGATGAACTGGGACCTCCACTGAGCTTCACTGATGCCTTGGAAGTTTTCACAGTGGAGCAGAGGGCCCAGGTGATCCTGTTGTTCAAGACTAGAAGATACCACGACGTCGCTGTTATCGCCAATGGTCTTATCGCCAGTCTCCCCGATGAAGACCAACCTAAAGTAAGGTGTTTCCTAATCTCGAATACCAGAAATTCCTTTTCAGGCTCGTCGTTTCATCCAAGCTGTCCACTATTTGTTAATGTGATTACTCTCATCATTTACCGTTATAATCCATATGTTTTAGTGTTTTGTATTTTGTTATTCATATATTTTTGCCGCATAAAGTGATATCGATTTTAAATTATTCAATTCGGATTCTATTCAGTGAACTCTGAACAAAGGTCTGTACCATGTTCGAAAGAATATGAATTTGATGTTAAAAAATATATGTTCCTTTCCTAATACTCTCACTATTGCATAATTTTGTAAAAATATCTTT
>VOSG01000441.1:0-30779 GCA_009761265.1 Halicephalobus sp. NKZ332 | reverse complement strand
AAGAAGGCTAGGAGCACTCGAGATTCCCAGGACGTCTCCGATCCAAGTACTAATCGAGCCCTACGGTGCTTAACTGGCCAGATCGGACGGGATGGCGTGCATTCACAGTGGTTTGACCCCTAGCGACCGAAAACCCCCTCAGGGAAATTTTTTTTCTTTTTTCAGAAGATGAAAGAAATCTCACAACGAAAAGTTCTCCAAATCATTAGAGTCAGGAACTACTTTACATCTTTGTTCCTAACTTGCATCTTAATCAATCATACTTTATTATTATTCTATAGAAAGTTTACAATAATTGTTCAATTATTCGTTATTACCTTACTCAGTTGTATTTAAATACTGAGCAATGAGGCTCTCAGTGTCTCCGCCCACAAGTTGTTCATCTTTGAGAGACCTCAACATATTTTTAATTTCTTCTTCCTTCTTGTCATTCAAGAGCAGATCAACAAGAGCGGAGGAAATTTTTGGATGTGTGGCTGCTCCTTCGTTTTGTCTAATTTTTTGGAACTGTTGGCAGATTAGGGAGAGAAGATTGTTGTCTTTGAAATTTCGATTGCTCTTTATTTCTGTTGCTGGAACTGGAGGATAGATGACTTTCTGTATTTCTTTTCTCTCGACAAGCTGTGATCGGTGACTTGGATGATGACAGATTAAAAGTTTGTCTTTATACTTTTGTGATCCACAAGAGCAATGAAGAGTCAAATGCATGTATCTAACAAAATCCCCGCATTTTGTGCAGATCCATGTTCTCGGTGCCTCTGTGCATTCTTCTGGGCATTTCCATTGAAACAACCTTGATTTAATGGGAATTTGTGATTGTTCAGCTCCTTTCATGTTTACTAACCCAAAGATAATTTTTCTGTTCCCCTCTTCTCCAATGTACGGTTCAACTGCTTCCTTGTCATCAAATACTAGAGAATCTTTGAATTTCACCGTTTCATAAAGTTTTTCAACGACGTTTTCAAACCCCTTCGAAGTTCCGACAAACTGACCCATACAATTCATCCATTCTCCGTTAATCTTTATCGGAAACCATGGATCTAACTTATTAAACCATGATTTCTCTTCTTCAGTTGTTCCCGGTAAATAATCTCCTTCATCGATATTGTTTCTGAGATCTATTGATCGTTCGATGTAACTTGTATAATAATAAAAGAGTTTCTTTAACACCGGGTACATTTTCAGGAAATCACTTTTATCCATCGATTTAAAAGCTTCCTTAGCTTCCATCAACTGCGTGCAAAGAGCAACAAACGATTTTTCGTCTGAATTTAAGTCAGGAAGAATGTGTTCATATTCAGCTTCTTTCATCTTGACTTCGATTTTTTTATAAAGGAAGTAGAGATATGATATGAAGTCTGTAAATTTATCTTGGTTGTCTATTTCCATCCCTCGAAGTTGTCCAGTGATTTTCTGATTATAGAAAGAGATGGGTATATCGAGATCAGGGCGTTTATTCTCTTCAATAGCTCTCTTTAGCTCTAAAAATTCACTGAAAGTGATTTCTTTGACTTCATTATGATTCATCCATACTCTGCATTTTTCAGGATTGATCCATCCTCCGTTATTTACATCCGGAATCCAAGTGTTGAGTTGTTGAAGCCAAGGTTTCATTTCATCAATATTTCCTGGGAGGCAATTAACTTCTTTTATGTTAATTACATTATCTATGCAATATTTGAGGTAGTCAGTGTAACAGAAGAAGAGTTCCTTGAGTACTCGGTACATTTTGAGGAAGTCATTTTTGTCGATTGATTTGTAGTCTTCTTTTGCTTTATATAAATTGAAAAGAATACTGTCAAATGAGATATTGTTAGGGTGTAAATTTGGAAGAATATCGAGATACCCAGCCTTTTCCATCTTCATTTCGATTTTTCGATAAACACAGTAGAGATATGTGAGAAATTTAACAAAGTTATCCTGATTACTAATGAAGGATACTCGGGTTTCTTGAATCAGTTCTTCATAATTAAAAATAACAGGAATATCATATTCAAAATGTTGTCCTTCCTCCAGTTCTTTCATGAACCCCAGGAGTTCTCCCAGAGTGATTTCTCTGATTTCATCATAGTTGATCAAAAGTCTACAATTGACCTTCTTTTGAGCTTCGTTGAAATTTCCTCTTTCAAATAAATTTTTTATCTGAAAGAAATCGTATTCACTTTTTATCGGGTAGAAGAATTCATGACTGTCACCTGTTCACTTTCGTTTAGAAATATCGTTGTTGGAAACTGTATCCATAAATCAGCGCCATATGAAATTCCTTTAACAAAATAGCTACAGTTAAATGGATATTTTAGAAGCTTCCAGGAGCCCATTCTCTGTCTAATGATAAAATAATGAACTTCCCAATATTGAGTATCATTAAAGGTAATCCGGAAATCGAGGAACTTTTTACAACTCGGCTCCAGAAGAAAACTTACAGATGACTAAAATCTCCACAATTAACATAATAATGAACACAAAACTCACCCAATATTGGATATCAGTTGACGAAAAGGAATGAACATTGTGCCACTTCTTTGGTTTGCATCCTAGTGTGAAAGTATTAGATTCTCCCACAACAGGTATTAGTCGATCTAAAGATCCATCGTATCCCCACGATAATTTGCATTCACGACCCCAGACAAAACTCATTTAACACAGAAATTAAAATATTGTAGCTAAATAGCCAATAAATAATCAATAATAATGATAACCAAGTGTGGCTGATTAACCGGTTCTGAAACATCAATAATTGACTATCGCACAATGCAACTAGAATGAGGAATTCAGTTTGCTGACTGATATATTATTTCATAATAAAAATTATTGTAAATTTTTTATTCTTATGGCATCTTCAATTTTCTCTTCACTTTTATTTTTTGAGAGATATTTGATAGCATCATAAATTCTCATTTTAATTCTTTGTTGAGATCATAGAAAAGGAAACTAGAAAAAGTTTTATAATTAATAACAGAAATGTCCATCTTCAGCAAAATTAGAGAGTTTAAAAAACCACTCGCTATTCAATTCATCGTCGATTTAAAAATGCACAGGAACGAAGCCATGTTTGAAAATATGTCCCACAAGTAGAGTATTTTCTAACAGTAAAGCATAGAGATCTGTGTTACTTTTGTAAAGAACAAACTTTTTACAATATGTCGCAACATGGCAACTACTGACTACGAAACATGAATTTCTATTTCCTAAGCCACGTTTAACTTTTTCTGAACTTTTGTCTTTAATTTTAGATGGTTAGTTTTCTCTAGTGTCAATGTGATGAGATATATAACTAAGGAAATACCCATCGAAAGATGATCTAGGTGAATTCCGATAAATTCATTGATATCTGGGAATACTAATAGTTATCTATATCCCGGTATGAACAGTGCTCTGAAGCGGAAGGACATTCAGTGGCTTCGGGCACTGGCTATTTCTACAGTGTTTTTCTTCCATCTGGTTCCGAAATACTGTGGCCAAGGATACTTGGGAGTCGATGTCTTCTTCGTCATCAGTGGGTATTTGATGACAAGAATACTCTACAATTCCAAGAGATCGTTTCTGAAAACCACAGTCAATTTCTACACTAAAAGAATGAAGAGGTTATTCCCGGCTTACTTCGTGGTTATTCTGTTAACTATAATCACAGGAAAATTTATTCTCCTTGACACAGATTACATATTTCTGATTAAAGATGCAATATGGTCTTCATTTTTCGTTTCTAATTTGCCTCCGATGTTGGAGAAAAGAAATTATTTCGAATTGGTAAGAAAATAAGATATTCTAGATAATTTCTAGGGAAATAGATTTACAATAATCATTATTTCCAGACATCTCAGTTCAAGTTCCTTCTGCACACATGGTCTCTTTCTGTGGAAGTCCAGTACTACTTCATCGCTCCATTACTCTGTGGGATCCTCCATAGAACCTACGAGAAGTATTTCATTTTATCGATAATACACTGTTCCCTCTTCCTCCAATGGACTTTCAGAGGAACGACTTTTGAATTCGATCTTTTATTCTGTCGTCTCTGGCAATTCCTGATTGGCACTCTTGTCTTTCTTCTGGCTAAGGAAAACGAGATTGATTTAATGTCTAAAACATTCACTTCTAAGAGGTTTAAACTTTTATTCTTTGGAGGAATAGTGTTCTTAACTTCCCTATCTACAATGCCTGAGTTGTCGACATCAGTTGATTACAAGTTTGTTGTGAGACTCTTGGCAACTATTTCGGCTGGGGCTATTGTTTATTCTGGACACTATGAACAACCACCAATCCCCGAAATTTTAGACTCATTCCTAACCTATTTAGGAGACATTTCTTACAGTTTCTACCTCGTTCACTGGCCGGTTATTCTCTTCGGAAGATATTCTAACACAGATTCCGATACTTATGGATTCACTTCTATCGTTGTGATTTGCATAGTATCATCGATGTTACTATATGAACTCCTCGACAGACTTATCCCTACTAAAAGTACATTTTTTATCTTCACTCTAACTGGATTTATGCTTGGTGTTATCCTAATGATCTGTCTTGATCCATTTTCATTAAGATTTAATCTTCTACGTCAGAAGCTGAACGTATCCGAGGATCTTGGTGCTAGTTTATCTATTGAAGAAATTATTAAAATGAATGAACAATTCGAAGCTACTTGTAATAAAGTCCCTGTTGACAAGTGCTACAACGACTCCATATTGCGAAAAATCATTCCGAAGTTTCATTTTTACTCCGGAAATAGTCACAGTTGTGCTATCGACGTCCACAAGAACGGGACAAAGAGTGTGGCTTTGTTGGGAAACAGTTTTGCAGCCAGATTTGCCGGTACTGCATTAGAAGGGTTGAAAGCCTTTCCGAGTATAAAGAAAATATATTTGATCAGCAGGGTGTCTTGTCCCATGCTGGATACCTTGAATAACATATGGACTCCGGATGCGCATTGTGAAGAGGTGACGGGAAAGACGAAAGCTCTTCTGAAAAAAGTTAGACCCGATATTACCATTTTTGTAATAAGGTAAGGGATTTCTAAGAAGTTAAGACAAGCTATCTAGATAGTAATAGTTGAATTACTGCTCTTTCCAAAATTTCCGAAAGCTCAAAAGTAAACCAATCACAATATCTGTTGCTCTATGTGGATAATTTCATTATAGTATTGAAAGTCCCAATTTTCAAATTACTTCTGAAATTTGTTGTGATTTCTTAAAAAGATTCCTAATTTAAGACACTAATTCAGATACAACCTCGCATCTAATCTCAATGTCCCTGTAGACGAACCCGATGCTCTTCAAAACGACAGTATAATCCTTAATCTCAAAAAAGAATTCTCCGAATATGAGAAGTACACGAATAAAATGATCTTCATCGAACCCTCTCCTGTGCATATTAACTCCACCTTTACGAAAGCTGGAGATGTTGCTAGAATCCTCACCTTCAATCGCTCTTCGGTTTCGCTAGATTCTCTTGCCCCTTCAAGAGAAACTGTTGAAAAAGATTTGATTCCATCCTGGACTAGAATCAAGGCAGCAATATCCGACTGCGAGAAGTGTACAGCAATCCCCACTCTTGACTTATTCTGTGAGAAGACTAAATGCCCTGTAACCGAGCCTTCCGGTATATCGAGATACTGTGATAAGACCCACTTGTCAGAGATCGGAGCTAATCTTATGCTACCCCGATTTAAAAATGTTTTGAATGAGATACTGTGAGTGAATAAAGTTGTTCTTTCTGAAGCTGATTTTTATAAGGTAATCCTTGTTCGAGATTAGTTGCTGTATTGGAATCATTCTGGATTAATTTCCGAAAAATGAATTTGTTGTGTTTCTAAAGTTACTAGTAAATTCTAAGGCAATTTTACATAAATAATAAACTTTATTTATAAGAATTTTATTGTGCACGTATTTCCACCGAGCAATACACCCCACGAGTCTCTCAAGAGAACTTCGATTTGATGAACCTTGTTATTTGAAATATAGTTGTTATTTATACCTTGGATGAAAATATCAACAAAGAATCAATTCTAAATTGAGTATCTTTGAAGCTTCCTCAATAGTTTCCGACTTCATAATTCTATCAGGTTTTCCTGTTCTATAAATATGAAGATTGAGTTTCTTCAAGGATTCTCTTGATTTCTTTGGGATAATATTTACCATTTCATTGATAAAAATAGCAAGTAGCATGGGTAAAGTCGCTTTCATCAGTCCTTTAGAAGTCTCTACTAGCAACCACAGCTTTTTGTCAACTACTTTTATCATTGAATTATCTTTGAGTTCTTCCAAAACGTTTTCTATGCAAGCATCATCCAAAAGACTGACGAATTGGAACGGAGTCAAAGGTATCAAGTATTTCTTATTTTCCTCCTTAAAAGCAGCGGCTCCAATAACAGTATCCTTCGAGAATGAAATAGCAACAAAGATATCGGAAGATACATTGGGGTCAACACTCTTAATTAAAGATCCGTCTTTCCAGTAAGTAATGTAAGCTCTATACTTGTTAATATACAAATTTATGTCGGAAGAAACATCTGCTCCTGAATTGACAGAAGTATATTTCTGGGTTCTGATCGAGGAACTTGTCAAATTGCTTACATCCTTGTCTACTTTTTTTAGAAATGAAGTGTTCAATTGTTGAAACCAAGTTTTCATTTCATCAACACTTCCTGGAAGATATTCTCCTTCATGCATGTCAATCTCATGCCCTATGAAGTATCTGAGATAGTCAGTGTAACAGAAAAATAGTTTCTTTAATACCGGGTACATTTCCAAAAAACTACTTCTGTCCATCTGTTTGTATTCTTCTTTTGCTTTATTCAAATTAAAAAGAATATTGTCAATCGAGTTTTCTTTAGAATCCAAATCCGGAAGAATATCCGGATACCCATCTTTCTCCATCTTCATTTCGGTTTTTCGGTAAATGCAGTAGAGATAAAAGAGGAAGATCCCGAATTTTTCGTGGTTATTAATCGTAGTTCCTCGGAATCTTCGAGGTAGTGTTTCACAAGAAAATTCAAAAGGGATATTATATTGAGAATGTTTCTTCGCACTTAATTCCCTTATGAACTTCATGAGTCTTTTCAAAGTCATTTTTCTGATTTCACCATAGTTGATCAAAACTTGGCACATCACCTTCTTTTGACTTTTGTTCAAATTTTGATTTTCGAATAAATCCTGTATCTGGAAATAGTTTAATATTCTTATTGAGCGAGAAGATGAATATTGATGCATCTTACCTCTGCGTTTCCTTTTGGAAAGCTCATTTTTGGAAATAGTACTGTCAATGTCACACCACACTTCATATCTTTGACAAAATGGCCACAATTGGACGGATAATGTGCGAGGTTCTTGACTTTTTCTCTCTTAGTAAGAAAAAAACAATTAACTTCCCAACATTGACTATCATCAAAGGTAAGTCCGAAATCGAGGAACTTTTTATAGTTCGGTTCCAGAAAGAGACCTATGGAATCCTGAAATATTCATAATGAATCTCAATAGCGAACAAGAAGCTCACTGAATGATTAATACCTGTCTTTAACAAAGAATCAACAGAATATATCCACCGATTCTGGACTTCTGATGAAATAATTTGAGGTTTTTCTCCCATAGGTATAAATTTCCTCAAAGACTCATCCCATCCCCATCCTAGTTTACACTCACGACCCCAACACCAGTTCATTTTAGTGGAGGGAATGAAGTTAATATTGTAATTACAAAGCCAACAACTAATTAGTCACAACGATAAAATATATCTGATTGTTCGAGCTTTCAATGCTGACGATCGATAAGTTATCACAAGAGCTGATTCAAGGAATGGTCATGATTTTGCACAGATTTCATCAGACGATGCACAAAGTAAATAAAAATCCCTATCTATAATAGAAAATATTCTCAAAAAGGGATTTTCAAAATATTATTAATATTGAAATTGGTCTGACATAATATCTTGACAATTTAAAGATTATTTCCTTATATATGTGAAGACGGATTTTATAAAAATATCCGAAGAAGCTAAAAAAGTTATAGGTATATTCTGAGTTTTAGATTACATTCAATCATCTGAAACAATAATTATCCAGGAAAATGGTGCAAGAATAGATGGAATTCACTTCAATAATCAAGTTAAAGCTACGAGCACCTAGTTGACCAATTCATCAGTCTTTAGTGAATAGTTCTCAACCAGTATGAATCTCTCCACCGAACCTCAATATAATCCCACCATGTCAACTAACATCTCATTCTCGATCAACCACTTCCAACCCTTCTCTATTGCTCGAGAAATTTACAAGGGTTATTTTTATCTTCCAATTTTAACACATTCAGACCTTATGTAAGCTGACTAGAAGCAAGTTACTGGAATAGCGGGAAGCTGTGTCGATAGTTAAGTTAGCAATACTTTATTTCAGTAGACGCCCTTCCTCCTGTTGGCAGTGAATCTCTCCTCGTACTTCTCATATCCCTCGAGACCTTGGAAATCTTTTTGCTGGAAGTGATTGTTGCTGAATTCGATCAGGGTGAGTTGGGACTCTTCCAGAAGCTCCTTCGTGAAGGCTTTCTTCGGGAGCTGGTTAGACTCCACTCTCAAAATCCTCATCTTCTTCGTGGACGCCAATGCCGGGTTTAACGTTGTTAACTTATTATGGTTAATATTCAACTCTGTCACAGATATCTGATCGATCTGGAAGGATTTTATATAAAAACTATGTAAAAATAAAGATTTACAAAAAGAACTTACTTCGTTGGGTAGTTCCTGGATTTCGTTCTTGGATATGTCGACGATATCAACTCTAGGGAGCAAGCAAATTACCACGGGGAAGATAGCGAATCGATTTTCACTGACATTGAGATTCGTCAAGGCCAGACATCCGACCAGAGTTTCTGGAAGTGACGTCAGCTGATTCCCGCTCAAGTTCAGGACTTCCAACTTCTTCAAATTCCCAAGTTCGTCCGGCACCGAAGTCAATAAATTATCGTTCAAATGAAGCTGCTTCAGTATCTCGAACTGTCCGAAGAAAGGTGGCAAGGAAGGAATTCTATTTTGCGAGAGATCCAGATTCCTCAACAAAGGAGCCACCTGGAAAAGGACATTTTTAATTTTCCGACATATAAATACACCTACTTCGACGAGGATGTTCGGAACGGTCTTCATATTCGATCCCTTCAACTGCAACACTCGGCTCTTCTTAGCGGTTTCCAAATGTTTCTGGACGACAGAGTTGGAAGGTCCGGACTTCAGGGAATTGATGACTCCAGAAGCCCCCGACTTCCCTTGGGAACCTCCAGAAGACTTTGAAGAATCATTCCCCATGGTTAACTACTGTGGAAACGACTATTAAAGGAATACATGAATTCCGAGTTGTATCAGTATGACCATTTTTCGTTTCGAGAAAAACAACAGCGCGAGTCGGAATTTTTTGGATTGTGCGGCTCGTTTTCTTTCGTTCTCTTTGTCCGTTTCGAAATTTTCCATCAAATTCCTTGATTTATTTTTATTCTTGACTCCAGTATGTCTTTGACAGTGAAATTGCGTAGAGTGAGAAGGAAGCCCCCAGAGGGATGGGACACAATCGAGTCGACGATGGAGGAATTCGAGCAGAAGATGCGTGACGCCGAGACGGAATCCCACGAAGGAAAGCGTAAAACAGAAGCTCTCTGGCCGATCTTCAGGGTAAGCGGTTCTCATAAATCGCCCTTCATATATAAAAATCAATCTTCCCGTACTTTGTAAATTTTAATACGAAATTCAGTTTTATCTCCTTATTTCTTCATCCCCTTCTAATCCCGCTGTTTTCAGATCAACCACCAAAGGTCTCGGTACATTTACGATCTCTACTACAAGAAGGAGGAGATAAGCAAGGAACTCTACGACTTCTGCGTCGACGCCAAACTGGTCGATGCCCAGCTGATCGCGAAGTGGAAGAAACAAGGCTACGAGAACCTCTGTTGTCTCCGCTGCATCCAGACCAGAGACACTAACTTCGGAACCAACTGCGTCTGTAGAGTTCCTAGATCCAAAGTTGATGCCGAACGAGTGATCGAATGTGTTCTCTGTGGATGTCGCGGATGTTCTGGTTGATTTTGTATTTATTCTTCTGTCAATGTTTCCATAAAGTCCGTTCACGACAGTTTGGGGTTTACGTGTTTTTCAGTATTCTGTGGTTGACTAGTTGTTGAAGTTGTCAGTTTCGGATTTTCACTTTGAGGGGTTTGAACCTCAACTAAATTAGTTCAATTTCGAAGAGTTTACATCAGTCGAGTGGTTAGAATCCAAATGTCCTGAATTCAACCGAATCGATCCAATTTCATTCAGAATCCTTTTCATTTCGAAGTCCACCGTGTTTAAATTCTCATTAACTCGATTTGACTCTGGTGTTGAAAGGATTTAAATTTGTGCAAAATTTGTTTCTTTCGGAATTCGCAGATTCTGCAGAACTGACACCTCCGATGGCGTTTGTGTTGTGAGCATTGTAGCGACTACGTCTCGGAGGGAAAAACTGGCCGCGCAAACGCAGACATTCTTTTCCGCACGTTTTGGCGCCCCTTTCTTCTCTTATATAAAAAATTTCCTCCGCATCCCCGATATTCATGTAGTACTGTTGTATCATTACATCATGGCTTCCACCGTCCCTTAAAAAATCGCAATCGATGGGTTTTATATCAACTTTTCCGAAAAATGGTTAAATTCGTTCCCCATAACAACCGTTAATCTTCATCCCCCGAGTTCTTTTGAACTACTTTACTTTCCAGGTATTTGGCCAAGATCTCACCATGGGCAGGACTGTTGGACGATCCCAGAGCAATTCCGTCAGTCCGATGAAGAGAACGAGTCGACAGCCGAGAGTCAGCTACATCGAGGACCCTCTGGACGACTCGTCCTCTTCCAGACGGACTCGGGGACGTCCAAAGAAACCTGAACCTTCTGTCAAGAGAGTCAGAAGACGTCAACAAAAGGACAACAAGAAGAAGACGGCGAATACCGATGTCGAGATGAGTGCTGACGAAGAAGCCTCGAATGACTCCGTCGAGATGGAATCCGAGTCTTCCCCGGACCCAGTCGAGGCTGATCCGGCGAGAGAGAGCTTGATCGAGGAAATCAAGACGGAGTACAAACGCGTGAAGAAGATCTACGACGACAGAGTGATGAAGGACGGCTATGATTTCTTCGACCCTGACTTCAAGCCGGTCTTTCCTAAAATCAAGCTGTCTTCCACAATCGCACGTTATCCGTCGAACAGGATGTCGAAACCAGCGACATTCGAGGCTCACTACTCCGGCACCTCCCGGGCCACCTACTCTCTTCCTCGCGGGACCCTGACTCGCCAGGCCCCCTTGCCGAAGATGCGGTACTGGACTCACACCAACGTCAACATCGTCGGAAAGGACGAGTGTGCTCTTTCCCACGTCCCTTATCTGGGTGACGGCGAAGATGAACCGGCTTTTACGGAGGAGCTTCTGAACGCTTACGAAGAAGGCATTCATGGAGAGAAGACTGGCTGGGGGAAGAAGATCAACGACTACATCCTCTACCATATGGCCTCTCCTATTCTGGAGAAGCACAAGTGGATGGATCACGCTCAAATCCACAAGCTGATGCTGGCGGTTTACGAACTTTTCCCAAACAAGGACTCCGCGAAAGTCATGACTCAAAACTACGCGGATTTAGTTTTGAGATTCAATCCGACGAAGACTGTGAAAGCGAGGTTGTTCGACGAGGTGGGGGAGTTGAAGCAGAACTTCTCTGCTGCGATGATCCAGAGTTCGAACAGGAACCTCGTCTGCAAGAGGTGCTACATGGTCGACTGCATCATCCATCCTACTGACGTCACCCAGAACGACGTCTACATCGAGAGGGCCGAGAAGGTCTACGATCTCCCGAAAGTGGCCTGTGGTCCCTATTGCTACAGAAACTTCCAGCCGAAGCCTTCGAACAAGAAGAGCCCCAAGAAACGAACGAGCAAAGTCCTCGAGATTACTGTACCGGATGACAACGTCGAATGGACTCCACACGAAGAATCCATGGTGAACCTGCTGAAAGCCGGGAAAATTACCTCTAACTGTCGATTGACACAACTTCTTTCTACTCTTTGTAGAACACCACCGAAGACATGTAAGCAAGTCTACGACTACGTTCACGGGAAAGGACCGTTTTCGCCCTTGGTGGACAAGGATGACAAGAACGAAATGGAGGGCGAAAGCTCTAGAGTGTGAGTTGAACTTTTTTCGAGAGAAAGTTTAGTCCCGTTTCACCACAATGAACTCAATTTTTAGACTCGTTCCTCTTAATCACAGAGTCTTCCGGACGGTCACAGGAGGTCACTTGAACAACCTCAAACCGTACATCTCTTGTCGCCATCTAGGGGAGTGCTCGACTGAGGTGAACTGTATTTGCCGGAAAGAAAGTCGGATGTGCAACAAGTACTGTGGCTGTTCGACGGACTGTCGCCACAGATTCCCCGGATGTCGCTGCAAACCAGGAAATTGCCGAACGAATCAGTGTCAGTGTTTCTTTGCCCTCTGGGAGTGCGACCCGGACATGTGCCATTCCTGCAACTGCGATGGAGTCGAGGAGACCAACAAACCGATATGCAAGAACATCAACATCCAGAGATGTCTCCAACGGAAGCTCTACATTGCTCCCTCCGATGTCGCGGGAACGGGATGTTTCGCAGGAGAGTTCATCCCCAAGGGGGAGTACATAGGGGAGTATGTGGGGGAGATCATCAGTCAACAGGAGGCGGAGAGGAGAGGAAAAATTTACGACAAATTCAAATGCAGCTACTTATTCAGTGAGTTTGTTTCTGATTTCAAATTCCACGAGAATTCGCATCCAACTGGTTCCGAGATGTTTTGGTAATTTCGACTTTTAGCTCTGAACGAGGACCAAGTGATCGACGCCACTCGTGTTGGAAACATCATGAGATTCATCAACCACTCCAAGCACCCGAACTGTGGAGCAAGGATAATGATTGTGAACGCGGATCACAGAATAGCTCTCTATGCCTTGAACGACATCCAGCCTCACGAGGAACTTTTCTTCGACTACAGTTACAACTCGAATCAGCTGAAGGAATTTGTGTACATAGAAAAAAGAAGATGTCTCCCGAGTCCCGAAACTTAAATGGTTTTTTCGAATTTCTCCGTAAATTTAAATTTTGTATGTTTGAGTCTTTTCATTTCATCAACTGCCTCTCTATCGATCTGATTCCCTGACTTGCTTTCAGTTTTTGAATTTGTATATTTAATTTGCAAAGGTTTTCGGATTTTATTTTGAAGAAGATAAAGCACTTCTGAATTGAGTGAAAGAGCCTTCAATGAGATTAAAAGTGAATATCATTGCAAATTTCGGGGCATATTTACAGACAGGAATTGTTAGTCAAAAATATACAAGGCCAACAAGTGAATTTTAAGGTAAGTTCTCAGCCGTTGTTACCGGACGTCATTTAGAATTCACGACCTGAATAATCTGGGGAACCTCTTGGATGCCGACCGGAAGAAACTCGAAGATTCCGTAGAACCCGAGGAACCCGACATTGTCGTTTGGGATCTCGAGGGTAAAGTAGAAGGATCATCGGGGAAAATTTTGTGACCCGGCAACTCTC
This sequence comes from Halicephalobus sp. NKZ332, assembly GCA_009761265.1. Classification (NCBI taxonomy): domain Eukaryota; kingdom Metazoa; phylum Nematoda; class Chromadorea; order Rhabditida; family Panagrolaimidae; genus Halicephalobus; species Halicephalobus sp. NKZ332. The sequence goes on along the minus strand of VOSG01000441.1, from coordinate 17,209 downwards.
TTGAAGTCGCGTCACCGTGGCGTTCAAGCATCTACAACAATCCAATTTAACCAAAATTAAGACAGTCGAAAATAGTCTTGGAATTTAAAAACCCTTACCAATTGATACCAGCTACTGGCTATGAGTCTCTGTTCCTGGATAAGGGAATCTCTGTGAGCAGTGACTGATTTCAATTCGTGTGACAACCTATCCAACTTGACTTTCATCTCCACGAAATCAAGTTTCAACTTGGCTTCATCAAAGATGGACGTAGAACCCAGAGCCTCGTTCGTTTGGATATGCAGTTCCACATATTCTTGGAGAGCTTGTTCTTTTTCTTTCAAGAGTTTGAAGTTCTGCGCCAGTTCTCCTTTCAAACGCTCGATCTCTATCTGCTGCTCGTTCATCCTCGAATTGGCCGAATTGTAGCTCTCTTCCATCTTTTTCAACTTCGCTTCAGAATCATCAGACATCATAATATAGGAGTTCAACTTAGCTTGGAGGACTTCCGTCGACGTTTTTCTGTGCTCATCTGATTCTTCTTTTATAGTGAGCAAATTCGATCTTTGCCGTTCCACGTTGTCCAATTTCGCTTTCAACAGAGCATTTTCCTTTTCCAACTCTGTCAACTGCTCCTCATAAAACGACAAAGATCTCGCATTAGCGTTCATTTCGTCGTGAAGAGAAAATGATAAACTACCCTCATCCATTGATGCATCCTTCATCGACAAATTCTTCGAAACGTTGCTGAAGTGGATACTACTTTCCACGTCTTCCAGTTTCCTCCTCAAGGATGAATTATCTGCAATAGATTCATGGCACCTCTCTGTCATCTCCGACAACCTTTTTTCAAAATCATCATTTATCAGTTGCAAGTTTGCCGCGTGAGCTTTCAACGCCTCTATTTCAGTGACTTGTCCTCTCAATTTCGTAACTTCAGCAATGTAATTTTCCAATCTCATTCTCAAAAGTTCTTCCTCCTTTGATTCTCCTTTAGGTTCTGGATTTTTAACTTGCTGTTTCCTCGCTTTCGTAACTTCTTCTTGCAGTTGTCTGTTAGCGTCAATGATTTCCAAGGATTCTTCTTGGATAAGTTCCAATCTGTTTGTTTTTTCAAGAAGATCCGTTTCCTGGAAATTTAAAATTTAAAAAAAACTAATTGAATTCCCTTACCAATTCTCTATTTTTGAATTTAAGTTCATTGATTTCCGCTTGTAAAGAATGAAGTTGCTTTTCCACAGAATAGGAGTTAGCATAAGCATCTTCGAACTGCCTCCTTGCCGTGTTGTGTTGCTCGATAATCGCCCCCATGGAGTCACATTTATCCTTCAACAAAGTGTGGTCTCTTTTAAGTTGAGCATATTCATCTTCCATCAGCTCTTTATCCGATATCAACTCATTGATCTAGAATTCATTAAATTAACAATTTTCCGAAACAAAAAACCTGCCTTTTTGTTTAATTTTTCTGTTCTTTTCTCTGTGTCTTCTCTCTCTTTCTTATTTTGTTCCACCAAATCCAACAAAACTCTCCTGTCATCATCACAAACAGCAGGAACATCATTGTTGAAAACCGCCAGTTTTTCTACGAGTTTCCCCAGTTCCGCTTCATCAAAAACCAGGTGAAGTTTCTCCGCAAAGTTCGGATTGGTTCCAGCAACGAAAACAATGATAATCAGCAGCTTTGCCAATTCCCTCCTATTCAATTCGATCGCAATTTCTTCCGGGTTTATTTTCCACTTAGTGGATCCAACCAGGTGCCTCGAAAGTTTGGCAATGTAGAAGTCACAAAGTTTGAAATAAATCGATTTTATACAAGCAATTCTGGCAGCTGAGGTGTTTCTGTCGGAAAAAAGAATCTCGTCGTGCCATTCTTCAGTGAAAAAACTCATATCACTAAAAAGACTGGATCAAAGGAGAACCATGAAAAGTAACATACAAAGTGGATAAGAAATCTGCCAGAACGGCTCCGGAATAAAGGTTATCTGTCGTCACTTCATCCTGGTGGCAACTAACTCGGGAAAACTGAAACAATATAACTGATATTAAAAGAATAAACAAATATTGTGAAATCATTTCCAAATACATTTTCTAGATATTCCAAACTTCCAAATAAATTTAATCTCTAAAAAGCTTACCCAAGTGAGCATTTTGGATATAAAATGTTCATCTTCGTCCATGGCAGGCCAAAAACGTTACCTAAAATTTTTATTTGAGTAAAGAAATCACGGAAAAATCAAATATGAAATAAATCAGTCAACATTTGCGGACAAACGCGCACCACGCACGTTCGAGATCGAAACAAAAATAAATATGAATAAAAAATGAAAAACATTATTGAGCTCCACTATATGGCATAGAAGGCAAAGGAGGGATAATGCCCCCAGGGAACGTCGCTGGAACTTGTTGATATGCTGCGGTCGGCATGGCAATGGGGACCGTTGGAACGGGGGTCGGTCTCGGGATGGTCCCCGGCATGATGGGGTACGGGAATTGAGGAGCAGGGGCAGGCGGTTGGACGACCGGTACCTGAGGTCTTTGAGTACTTCCTAGACGTTGTTGCTGAGTAAAGGCCCTCGTCGTGGCATCCACAAGCTTTTGAGCTTGTTCTTCCATCCAAGTTTGATAGTAAAGTCGGACATTTTCCTTGTGTTTTCTTCCACCGTTGTGAGTCTTCCGGACAGACGGAGAGTCGTGGGTGAGGAAAGTATCACAGTAATCGCAATAATATTTCGGCATTGCTCAAATCTGAAATGAGATTTCGTAATTTTAGAAAGCAAAAGAAAATAGCTTTCAAATCCAAAAACAAGGACTGATATATCAAGAAACGTGTTATCCCATTACGGGGTTTGTTATCGCGAGAAGTAAAGCAGAATTGTAGTTTTAAAAAAGTTATTTTCTCGACAAATTTATGAATAACAAAAAAACAAAATTTAAATTTAAAAGTAATGATTCATATATGAAAAACACGTTATTCTGTCAGCAGATTCATTGATCGCGAAAAACGAATCAGTTAAGTGGAGTAGAAAACAAGAAAAGTCGAAAAAACGTGAGAAAGAACGAACCACGATCAGCCGGTGGACAGGAAAGACTGGCGGGAAACAAAGCGGTTCGACGCGCTTTGCCAGAACTCTCCTTTTTTCCGACAGTTTTTCACTATTGTAGTTTTGAACCTAAAATTTTTTATATTTTTTATATGCTTTTTTCTCACAATGAAGAACGTCTCTGCAAACAAAAGACGAATGAGCCGTTGGCATATTAATAAATAAATAGGTACTTATGAAATTTAAATTTTTAGGGTCAATATTTATTTTTTACAAAATTTCTTTGTCTATAGAAAAGTCACTAAAATTTTTAAGTATGAATAGCTGACCAATTTAGTGAAAAAGCGAGACAATATCTAGTTAAAGGTTCATCTGTGGGCTTTCGAAAAAGTACTTGAAATTGAAGAGCTGTATTTTGTAAAAACCAAAAAACCCACTGAAAACCCATATATAACAGTAACAATGTCATCAAATTTTTGGAAACGTAATTAAAAAGTGGAAAATAAAAATTAATGAATGGACAAGGAAATTAGTATAATAATCGTCTGAGAACGTGCTGACTTCACGACGAAAATCTCTGAGAAGTGTCCCCGATCGGAACTACCTTTTATCCCCCAGTTCTACTGGTTTTTCCTGTTTCATTCACTCTTTCTCCAGCAGTTTTTTCTTTTATTTACTCCACGACCGTTTATTTCCCAGCACTTCCGACAATGTGCGAACTCGTCTGTGTCAAGAAAGAACTGAAGGAACTCCTGTCAATTAAAAGTTCATAAAGCTGACCGACTTGATTTCTCCGAGAATCTACTTGTTTTCAGAGACTAAATCCTCATAAAACCCGAGAATGATTTTCGGATTGGTAAATTCATGAAGTCACCAAATCTACGAAACAACAACTCCGATGACATTATTCAGGAACTCCAGAATCACCAACAATTCATTCGATTTCCAAAAACCCAAATACTGCAGGAAAGATCTTGGATAAGAAATGAAGCTGCTGGAACTCACTCGAATTTCTAATCTCGTGAAGAAAAACAACCATTACTACGTCCTAAAACTTGATTATTCACAAGTTTAATATTTCTACTTGCTACCATTTTCCGAATTGGTTTCAACCTTTATGAATATTTTCACAAGAATCTTTGAAGCTTACTACCCAGACACCAAAATAAAACCCATAAAACCAAATTAGGAATGCTATGTCACCAAGGAAAATGGGGATGATTTCCGTCTCTCTTCTTGAGGTCCACAAATCTCTTGTTCTTGTTGAGCTTCGAGAGCTTCTTCATGTCGGATTCACTCAGAATCAATCCCAAAGCTTCAGAATTCTCTTCGATTCTCGTCTTGTTGGAAGACTTCGGGATCACTCCTACTCCTTGATTCAGTAGCCATCTCAATGCCACTTGTGAGTTTTCCTAAAATGCAAAATGTACAACAAACAAAACAACAAAACTTACCGCTTTGTGTTTTTTCCCAACTTCAGTGATCGCCGGATCTTTGAAGACTGTCGGATCCTTCGGAGTTCTGAAAGGAGAAGTCTGGCTCGCCAAAGGACTATACGCAACCATAGCTATCCCTTCACTCGCACAGTATTCTTGCATCATCTTCTGGTCAAAATACACGTGACATTCAACTTGAACGACTTGAGGGGTCGGTCTGGCCATCCTCACTAATCTCATGATTTGGCCGATCCCGAAATTCGAGACTCCTATATGTCGTGTTTTCCCCTCTGTTCTCGCGACTTCCAGAGCCTTCCAAGTATCCGCGTAGTCTATATCCGAATACTTCATTTTCGTCTTCGCTTCATCCACAAAAGGGAACATCTCTCCTCCTTCCTCGTAACCCATAGGCCAATGGATCAAGATAAGATCAAAGTAGTCCAACTTCATCTGCTTCAAAGAGTCATCTATAGATTTCAATGCTGCCGGATAACTATGAAAAGTATTCCAGATTTTCGTTGTAATCCACAAATCCTCTCTTTTCACTAATCCATCCGCAATGGCTCCATGAATAGCTTCCGCGACTTCTTCCTGATTCAAGTAGGCCTGAGCACAATCAATATGTCTATATCCAGCCTCGATCGCCGCTCTCACTGCCGTCCCTACTTCCCCTGGCTTGGAGTTCCAGGTACCCAATCCAAAAACAGGAATTGCGTCGGTGGAATCCAACAACGGAAGAGCGTGGTCGAAGGAAAGTTTCATTTCGTCAAGAGGCACATCTGGGATCTGGACGGCCTTCTGATTCTTTCTCAGACAGAACTTCGGGGTTGGAACCGGACCAGTCAAAGCCATTGCTGAAAAATCAAAAAAGATAAAGAATGAAAACCAAAAAATATCAACGGTTCTAAAACCGGTTCCTGTTCCCCAAAAAACTCAAAATGTCATTTATATAAAATTCTTAATTCTCGATAATTTATGTACACTTCTAGACCGGCATTCAATCAACGAACTTTTCGGGCTTTTCGTCGTCCTTGGCATCTCTCACTTGAGGCTCCAGGACCGAACTGATCGCCAAAGTGCCGAGGGATTTGTAAAACAAAGTTCGTCTGTCAGTGAAAATGAAGGTTTTCCAGAAGAAAAAGTAACAAAATTGAGCGACTAACGATCTCTTTCCCTGAATCGTGTGCCAGAATCCTCTGATCATCTTGATTGTCGAGTAGATGTCCAAGGAGATCTCGACGACGTCCCAGAAGTTCAGGTTCAAATTCGGCCAACACCAGTCTGATATCGGTTTCAGTCTCCACGTCTTTCGGTAGGAGAATCTGAAAAAATGCAAGTACATATGTTGATATTAATAAATATCACTAAAGACCATGTAATTTCGTCTGGAAATTATTCCATGAAAGGTTCCAGAATATTCTAGGTTTTTTAGATTAGAATTTTGGTTCCAAAAATTCCCAGTAAATTAGGAAAAGGTGTATTAACAAATATATTGACGAATGTATTAGAAAACATATTTATAAATATCACCAAGTCTTACCTGCAAGTGGAACAAGCAGACTGCTGGGGGAATGGAGCCTGTTTCAGCCACTTCTTGAAGCAGTTTTCGTGAACCCACTTGATCGATCCGTCGCATTTACATGGACTGATCCATCTATTTTTTTCGTCTACTTCTCCAGTGTCGTCGTCGAAGCAAATTTTGCACTGTCTCGCGGTGGACTTCCAGTACTCATCTGAAGCCCGAATTTCACTTCGATTTTGGTTTCCCGTACTCATCACAGAATTTCCCAACCTATCTTCATCTGTCATATCTGAAAAATATCAAATCAACAACCACGAGACAAGGTCGGAAGTATTTCCTCTAACGAAAGATGAAACGTGCTCGACTACAAAAATTGTGAACCCGAAAATGTCTTCTTTAATCGATCGTTGATATAAAATAAACATTGTATCATAGGAGTGATTCGTGCCCCTAGATATTATGAACGAAAACACGAGGCACAGGGGAGATAAGCATGGAAATTTCAACGAAAAAGTGATTTCATGAATAGAATTTTTTTCGCTTTTCTTCTCGGGACCAGTCTCCCGGTGACTTGCAGTTTTGTCTGTCCTTGTCCTGCTTCCAACTTCGGAATCTGTCCTCCCAGATTCTGGATCCTTGTTCAACATTAAACCTACCCTGTTTATCTCCTAAAAGATGTTCTAATGTGATATCAATATTCCTAATGCTGGTATGAAGAAAAGCAACTTTTTATAATTTATCTTCGAAAATGTTTTTACCGGTTTGTTTTTCTTTGGTTTTTATATACAAATCTCGTCAATTCCAGGCTTCAAGTGACTACAGGTTCTCTATCCCTTCCACCGAGGAAGGAGGAGCCGTTTGGGTTGCTGGAAATCGAGAAAAAACACTTTTCGCCGTTCTCAGTCCCCGATCCTTGTTCATCTTCCAAGCGAATGTAACTTTCCCCACTTTTGATATATAACCTCTTTTCTTTTCCAGCCACAGATTCTTCTATGTACATTTACTCGAGACCAAGACGAAATCGACGAACGAGGAGAATTCACAAAATGCCTTTGGCGACATGATTCCGGAGCTCTTTGCGTTCTGACGAATAAACTTTCTGTCTACATTTACGGAGTAGATATTTCCGAAGATTCCGAACCCTTCAACGTCGATGACAGGACAGCCTATGACGGCAGCGACGGGAAACTTGCCCAAGCTTATTTATTGAGACACAGACATCCCGTTATAAGCGCCTACGTGTCCGTGTTGGCGAAAATCGGAGACATAGCCACTTGGTTCGTGTTTGATTTTTAATTCCCAAAACTAATCACCCCGTTCCAGTGCTGCTTCTTTGAAGGATGATTTGTTCGTTTGTCTCCAAGACGGCTGGATTCACAGAATCACGTGGTCTGGAGAAGTCAGACAAGAGCTCTCTTTCAATATCCACAACGTCCCTTTATCCAACGATCAAGTAAATTCAAAATGTAATTTCTTAATTTTGCTTTTGATATATGGGGATCGCCTTTCCAGATACCCGAATAGGAGACAGCAAAGTCCACGTCGTTGACATCGTGTACTGTCCTCTCGTTGGGGGCTTGTGTGTCGTCTTATCTGATGGTCGAGCAGCTCTCCTCGCGAGTCAAAATTATAAATTCGACCCTCCAACGATTGTCGGAATTTGGACGTTAGGACTTGTCGATGCTGTTTGCTGTGCGGCGAATCACAAATTTAGACTTCTTTATTTCGGTTGTGCCAATGGAGATGTCGCGGCTTACCATATGGACGACATGAACGGGGCCATGGTCCAGACTTTCAGGATCAAGTTGGAAATCAAGGATGGAACCGAATTTCTGTCTAGATTGGGAAGAGTCCAGCAGATCCAATGTCTGCCTCAGGGCATGGTTTTCGCCGTCACTTGGAAAAGTACAGATGAAAAAGCTACTGTAAACGGAGAGAAGAGTAATGGAAATGGAAATTCCGAAAAAGGGAAAAATTCACTTCCTCCGGTTTTAGCTTTTTTCAGTCCTTTTGGAGCTCAATGGTGGTGTTCCCTCGAGGATGCCAGTGAGAGACTGTGTTCAGAATACTGCACTCACTTATCAATAGATTGGGGATCCGAAGGATTTCAACTATGGGCAGCGAATAAGGATGGCTTGAGTCTGATTCATCTATCCAGATCCATTTCGGTGAATCAGCCATCTCTGGAATGTTTCGACAGAGTGGCTTTATTGTCGGCCGATTCTGTCTATCTTTCGCCTTCGAGAGAGAAGGAAAAAATGGCAACTGCTCCACATTGTTTTTGGACTTGTTATTCTCCACCTCAAGAATATATCTCGGTGAATTACCCATTGAGATTCGCAGCTTTCGATGAAGATTGCAGCAAAACCATGATTGTGTCGGGATCGAGAGGATTTGCTCATTATCAGATGAAAACAGGGAAATGGAGATTGTTTAGAAATGAAAATCAAGAACAAAACTTCCTTGTTACAGGCGGTGTGGCAGTTTTTCAAGATCATCTGATTGCCGTAGGATCGGATCTGAGTAATCAAGAAGAGGCGATATATGCTTATCCGATTTCGAAACAAATAGATCAGTATACAGCAAGCAAATTTGTCATACCAAATAGAGCAATGCTAATCAACTTGAGGAACGATCACATGTTGGTCTTCGATGTGGCTTCTGTGGTGACTATATATGTTTTGAGACAAGTCTTGAAACAAGGGTCGAAGGAGGACTTCGAGTGCTATATTGAGAGATGTGCAGAGATAAGAATTCACGAACTTCTTCCTCATCCGACTTGTGTGATTTCGATGCAATTGACTTCGTTGAATTATCATTCTGAAGCGGCTGCTTTTTGCCACGGAATGGATTCTCTGCTTGTTAACGTCTCTGGTCACTTGCTGCTCTTGAGTCCTTTTAACAAGGAATCCAGCGAGTCCGATGACGACCTGTTCCAACTTCATCAACCAATGTTGATTGCCAGTAACGTGGAGAGAGTGTGGATTCATTCAGGAAACAGAGAAGTTCCTCATTTGAATAAGGCTCTGTGGATAAATGCTGGATCGAAAAGTATGAAAGTATGGCTTCCATTGTTCCATACAGATGCTTATGAAGCCGGAAATAGAAGTAATAACTCGAGATCTTTCATTTCGAAAAGAATAATGCTTCCTGTTGAGTTAAATCTTTATCCGATTTCGATAGATCAAGATTGTCTTGCTGGAGGTATTGAGAGCTTCCCATTCAGTTCTCCATCGACGGATTCAACGACACCCTTATTGGTTCACAACGTCACGAGGAATAGTGAAGTTTTTGTTCACAGGTTATTGAGGCAGTTGTTGAAGAGGAATTTGGGAGTGTATGCACTGGAAATCGCGACATCCTGTAGGACATTGCCGTACTTTAGTCATATTTTGGAACTACTTTTGCACGATGTTCTGGATGAAGAAGCTACTAGTAGCGAACCGATTCCAGGTGGGTTTTGGAAGGGTTTTAATTATTTCGAATTGTTTCAATTCCAGATCCCTTGTTGCCTCGAGTGGTCGCTTTCATCCATGAATTCCCCGAATACCTTGAAACAATTGTCCATTGTGCGAGGAAAACAGAACTAGCGTTCTGGAATCTCCTGTTTTCTGTGTCTCATCATCCGAAGGAACTTTTCAAAATGTGTCTGAAAGAGGATCAACTAGACACCGCTACGAGTTGTCTGATTATCTTGCAAAGTATGGAGAGTACAATCGCGAGTGTGCATCACGCTACAATGCTTCTCGAAGAAGCTCTAAACAAAAGGAGATGGCTGATCGCGAGGGATATTGTGAGATTCTTGAAATCCATCGATGGAACGGACCTCGAAGAAACCCCAGAAAGTCCGTTGTATCAGAAACTTGCTCCCAAGCAAAACAAAAAGCCTACAGTGAACTTGCCGAATTCTGCAGAGGATTATAATTTAGTTTTCAATTCTATTTCTGTAGAAACTCATGCCCCTAAACACAAAGTCTCATTATCACAGCAGTCATCAGGACATTCTCCTAATCAAGTTCTCAATGGATTGGGCAGCCCGCCGACAGGAGGATCATTGGATTTTTCTTTTACTTCGAGTTTTAATTCCCTTAATTTGACTAATCAGGGATCCAGTGGAATTCAAGGAAAAGTATCGATTCCTAATTGTGTGGAAATGATTCTGGAAAAACATGCAGATGTTCTTATTGAAGATTATGCTTTGAGGGATTTGGGAGCCTTTTCGAGTCATCTGGAGTTCGATTTGATGAATTTCTTCAAAAAGAAAGGTGGAGCATTCTACTGTAGTTCGGACGATTTCCCATTGGCCTTGATGAAGCTTCATTCTCAATTTAAGTGGCCATATCCTGTTGTAGGAGATGTCATAGATAAATTGATTGAGAGAATATCAGCAGGTGAATTTACCCCAAGTGCTTCAGAAGGTATGGTTTTGGTTTTTTAAGATTTTTTAAATTTATTTGTTTTAGATGAACAACAAATGAGTCCAGGGAAAGTTAGAAGAAGAAGATCGTCTTCGAGACCGTCTTTTGATTGGAAAGTTTTCGAGAAATTGTGCTCGAGATCTTCGTCAAAGACGTCAGTGGAGAAGAGCGAGCCAGAATTGAGATTCATGATGGACTGGTTGATGAAATCAGAGGCATTGGAGTGGATATATTTGGTAAGGTTTTATGATGTTAATTTACATTTATGAAAAAAAGTTTTCAAATCATAGTTTTTGGAATATTTGGTTTTTCTAATAACTTGATTTCCAGTTGTCGTTGTTGAACAGAGACCTAAGTGGACTTCATTCAGTTCTGGAATCACCCAACATGGATAGAAAACGTGTGTCGTTGTTTCTGAAGAGAGTGATGGAAGGTACACAGGCCCTATTGAACTGGGCAAGGGATAATTGGTGAGAGATTTAATTTTTTAGTCTTAAGAAACTGATTTTTTATTTCCAGTCCTGCATATGTGTCTATTTTGAAACTTTGCTCCAGCTATCTGGAGCATACAAATGACCAAAACCGATTGAAGAGATATTCGTCAGCAGTTTCTCAAGCCAGTAGTTCATCCTCATTAACTTCACTAGTATCTAATGGAACTTTGAAGGCGAATGGCTCCTTGAAGACGCCATAATAATTTTAAACTGGTTTAATATGAGCTGGAGGAAGATAACTATGCTCAAGTAATTTTAAGAGATTTGGAAAGTTTAATTTATTGGTTGTTTGTGGGATAATGATAAAATGGTTCTTTTGATGATTAAAGTGAAGTTGAAATCGGTTGGGACACAGAGTTGACATTTTTGAAAGAAGGACAGACAGTGGAAAGGGCAAAAGTCGTGTGAAAAGTTTGTGATCAAATCAAAAAGGAAGAGTATAAAAGGGAGAGAATAAAAGGAACAACATTGTAAGAAAGAATAAAATGAAGTTCTTTTTGTTGTTCCTGCTCCTATTGCCCCTGGTGTTCCCTACGAAGGTAGTCTTCTGGATTACTGTAATCCTTGGAGCTACAGGGATGTCTCTTTAGTGAGTTAAATTTCTTTGTAGAACAGTTTTAAGTTAGTTTTTTTTATAAAAATGACTATTTATAGTATACACCTTAAAAAGAGAAACTCCTACTTTGCCTCCAAGGGAATCCCACATCCCCCCATAAACTCTGTCTTCCTCGGAAACCTCCCCGATTATGAAAAGGATTTTCAACAACATCTGAAACTTCTTGAATGGGAAAAAACATACGGGGACACATACGGTATTTACGAAGGCTCTCACAAAGTCCTGATTTCCAGTGATCCAGACCTCGTTCAGGATGTTTTGGTCAAACAGTTTTCTGTCTTTAGATCAAGAAAATTGCTTCCTTACTCAGCCGTGGACCAAGAAAATTTCGAAAGACAAAATTTATTTATGTCGGAAGGAAATAGGTGGAAAAGATTGAGAGCCTTGATTTCTTCCTGTTTGACTGTGAATCAAATAAGGTCCTTGGAACCAATCATCAACGGAGTTGTCGACGAAATGATGGATTCTTTTGAGAAGAAAAGAACAGAAAACAGCGGAATTGTGGATGTGAAACCGTGAGTTTTTATATTATCTTGAGATCAATTTAACTTCTCACTCGTTTCATATTACTTTCACAGTGCAACTTTTTAGAGAATTGATGAGCATGGGTTTCGCAATCATCTCCAGATCCGCCTTGGGGTACAAAGAACCTTTTGGCGAGAGTGAGAGTTTGAAGGAAATGCTCGAGGCTTTCGACCGAAAAGAAGCTTCAAAAAGTTGGAAACATGGCTTCTTTGCTGGAACTTACGAATTTCTACCAATTACCAAATACCTCAATGTGATTAGTATTTTTTCTTCGGTCTTCAAGATCATCCAAATACAGAAAAAAATGAGAGTGAGTTAGGAAATTAAGATGAATGCACCTTTTGAAAATGAACAATTAAAATTACTGCAATTTTCAGAAAATAATAGAAGGAAGAACGAAGGAATCTGAAGAAGCCAAAAAGTCTCGACAACAAGATCTCATTGATTTCTTGATGGAATCCAAAGTGGAACCCTCGGAGATTATGGATTCCAAGAAAGAAGTTCTGGATCTAAAAGTCCAGAAAAAATTGACCTTTGACGAACTGAGTAACGCTGGTCTCATGTTCCTCGTTGCCGGAACAGACACCACCGCGAACACTACCGTATTCCTTCTCTACGATCTCGCGAAGCACAAGGAAATCCAAAGAGAAGTCCTCGAGGAGATAAATGCAGTAATCGAATCCGAAGAAGACTTGACCTACAACAAGATCAAAGAATTACAACTTCTGGAAAGAGTGATCAAAGAATCCTCCCGAATCCATCCTCTGGGGATCGACCTCGCTGCTAGGAGAGCCAGAGAGGATACTGTAATCACGAAATCAGACGGGACTACGTTATCCATCGAAAAAGGGACTTGCTTCATGCCGAACATTCTCTCAATCCACATGAGTCCGAAACTCTGGGGTCCGGATTTCGAGGAGTTCAATCCAAACAGATTCCTCCCAGAAAACTCCTCTTCCAGACATCCCGCAGCTTGGCTTCCTTTCGGAGCGGGACCCAGGGTATGTCCCGGAGCGAAATTGGCGATGCACGAGGTCAAAGTGGCAGCTATAAGGATTCTCAAAGATTACGAAATCGACATTTGTCCGGAAACTGAGGTGAGCACATGATCCAAACATATTCTTATGATTAATTTCCAGGTGAAATGCAAGATGGGTATTCTGCTTTCTGTCGACACAATGAAACTCAAATTTACGAAAAGAAGCTAAAAATATACATTATTAAAAATAAATGCAATTATTTTCTAATAAAAAACATCAATTTTATTTACTTTCTACTCAAGAAAAAGGAGAATAAAATTTACACGCAAATACTCCAAGGCGCCATTCAAGAGCAAGCGCAGTCAAAGATTTTAAAAGAGACAAAAGTTGAACGAGGTTCCTACTTCCTTTCACTCATTTCTTTTCCAACAGAGCATTTACTGATTTGTTTTCGTGTCGGGACTCCTTAAAACAAACATTCCGGCATTAACAAAAATAAAAAGGATCTTGGGAGAAAAGGCAAAAATGAATGCCCGGGGCAGGGGTCGAACCTACGACCTTGGGCTTATTAGACCCACGCTCTAACCGACTGAGCTACTCGGGCGCGTCCGCTCAACGCCGAGGGCAAAATAAAAAACCCACTCTCCGATCGGTGTTTCTCTTGATAAACTTTGCTTTCGTTTCGAGAACCTAGAAAATGTCCCTTCTGACCGAAAATATTGAAACACGAAATTTTGTTCTACCTTTTTCCCGCCAATATCCGCACTATAATTGAACTGATTCTGTTTATTTTAACAGACTTTAATTCGAAAAAAGCGTTTTCATCAACTCTTGATCATTCAGCATTAAATTATTCTTCATTCAAACATAGATGAACGAGGTATTGAGTGTCCCTATCGAGAGGCAGATCTCGGAGCCTCCTCAGAGAATTTCTTTTCTCTTTGTCGTTGTTGCTTGAGAGAAGATAGTTGATAGCTATGAGGATCTTCGGGTTAGTAGCCTCGTCTTCTCTTGGATTTCCTGAAGGTCTTCACAAATCGAGGAAAGAACATCATTGGAATTACTTATTTGACCTGTTTCTCTGGTATCTGGAATCAGAGGTTGAGATACTTGTTCATTCTGCTGTTTAAATAACTTTTCAAATGAATCTATATCTTTTAATTTTATCATTAACCATATTTTGTCAGTCATCGACTGTATCATTGATATTTAAAATTAGACTGTTTTTGGAAACTAACGGTTTTATTAAATAGTTTTAAAAATACTAACTATAAAAGTTGTTTTGAGAAATTTTCACACAAAATGATAAGGAAGTCAAATTCGACAGTATGAATATGTAATTTCCACATCAGAGAAATTATGATATGTCTGTACTACTTAATCGGAAAATCCAATTTCTGTTCTTGAGACAATTACTCTCTTTTGACTGTATATAAAAAATGACCTCAGAAAGATTAATATTATGAATATTTCGGAAGAAAACAGCCGAGGAACTAAAAATAAGGAAATCAATACGAGTGTTAGGGTGCAATTGCTTCACGGCACCTTCTTCTGATGAAAAGAAATTGTGAAAAATATCCCTATTTTCATATTTCCTCAGATTCGAAGAACCGAAAAGTTCTGTCATCATTTTATTGTTCCTATGTTTCGTCAAGGCTACCGAGACGTCTATGACGAAGAATATTATGTATGTCGCTGTGGACACGTTAGAGTAAGTATGATTTGATAAAATCAAATTTATCAGTTTAGAAAATCTAAAATAAGGAATTCTAGAAAGTCGCCAGTATCCTGGCTGCTGTTTTCCTTGTCATCAGCATTGTCGGATTATGTGGCTCTTTGGGGACGAGTCCCCGTATATTCTTCTTCTCGATTTTAGGCATCGTAATCTACAGCCTCGTCATTGTTGGAGATAGACGTTCATCTCCTGCATTTTATATCCCGGCAGTAATTATCCACATGTTGAGTGCGGTTTTCTGCACTTTCTCCGGATCGATTTGTATTATGCTCTTGATTCTGATCTGTATTTTCCCCTCGATTCTTGGTTCCGAAGGAGGTACCTACATATACGACAACATAATTTTCCGTCGAGGTGGGCTTGGATTTGATACATATCTATTTGGATTCATAACATCACGAATTTCAGCAACGGAAAATCTCATACTAGCCTCCATTGTCGTCTTCCTCATTATCCTCTACATCATCGGTTTGATTGTATTCTCAATATGGAGCTACACAATTTTCTATCGAGCTAGAATATACCTCAAAACGGAACTAGGACTCTATGGTGAGATAGCTTTAGCCAGAAGACACAGCAAGCGTCGAGCTAGGGGGTCATATTCCCGCACCTCAGTTCTAGATAGCCAAACAGACATAACCGGAAACGATCCGTGATGGTAATTGATTAATCATGAAAGGAAATTAAATTCCGGAACTAGAATTAGTTTGTAAATACTGATCACTTTGTAAAATAAATAAGAAACAAATACTGGTTACGAATCTTGTTTTGAGAACTTTTACACAGTACGACAAGGAAGCAAAACCCAACGAGATAAATTTCTAGTATTTACACTAGAGAAAAGAAATCTTTATTTTTCTCTTCTTGTAAATTTATTAACTCATATGATTCTATCTTCTGGATTACAGGAATAATAATCTATGCTCTTGTTCTTGAAGTAAAATTCAAAATTCCTCTTTACTATGTATCCTTGACATGAACGAAGCGCAGAGTGAAGGTCCATGATTTTTATAGATAAAGGTGTTTCTTCCTTTTCCCCTCCTACACGCCTATCGACCGATTTATGACTCAGTGACTTTTAGGTTGAAGTTTCGAAATACATCCACGACAAAATAAACATTGATTACAGAAATAAAAGTTGTCAAGGAAGGAGAATAGGTCGCTGACTCATCCAAAGAGGAATTTTCGCAAGGTTGTTATCAATGAGCAAATAAACCGAGGTTCTTGTCAATATCACAGAGCTGTGAGTGAATAGCTGAATTTCGACTGTTTCTAAATTTTTGTATTTAAAAATCAAACAGTTGTTTCGTTTTCTAACTTTCCGATTATTTCAAGATGTTCCATCAGGATTACGAAGATGTTTATAAAGAAAAATACACAGTCTGTTGTTGCGGACATGTTAGGGTAAGTTTAATTTAATGAAACCGAATTTCATAATTCGAAGAATCTAATGTAAAAAATTCCAGAGTACCGCCAGTATCCTTGCTATCATATACATCGCCTTTTGCTGTTTTGCGGTGCTATTTCATATAATACATTCTCCCTTCTTGGTCTTCCTCTGGGTTCTAGGCTTCGTGGCCCATATCCTTGTCCTCATCGGAGACAAACGCTCATCCCCTGCATTCTACCTTCCCGTAATAATTTATCACATAGTGATTCTGGTTTTCGGCATGATAGTTGTTTTGGTCAAGGTTTTGGTGCATATTATGCCTTCACTTTTCCATGAACTCGAACATCATTCCGATATTCACAAATATATGAGTTTCCACCACAGTAAGTTTAAATTTAATATATGCATTTATTTTGATTCACAAAATTACGAATTTCAGGTGAAGAACATTTAATAGTCCCTGTCATCTTCTACATCACTCTAGTGGCGCTCTCCGCATGGAGTTTCACAGTTTTCTATCGAACTAGGAAATATTTCATGACAGAACTTGTACCTGATGACGAAACTTATACAGTAGAGGTAATTAACAGAAATCAACCTATTATATCTTCTTCTCGCACCCCAACTTGGGACAAGAAATCTATACTCAAATCCCAGCGAGTGTAGTACCAAGTTAATAACGAAATTGAATTCCTTATTTTGGTTTTTAACAAGTTATTTATTTTCTTGGATCCTCAGATTGTTCTTCTTTATTTTTCTGATACTCAAACTACTCGACGCTGTTTAAAATTCGTAATTGTTTACAAAATGTAAAGGTTTTTTGATAAAAAATAATGAACAAAAATTATTGTGAAAATCATTTTGTCTAAAGATGGAAAGAGATAAATAATATCTACAATTGTTTTATGAGGAGTAAAGGATATTTGTTCATTTTTTCTCCATATTCTTCACAATTGTTGATAGCTTGTTTCTCCTGTGACATTCAGTGAGAAGGGGAGTATTTTCTGGGTTCCTGATGTTATTCCCATAGTTTTGTAAAAAGAAATAGATGTTGCCCTCAGAGGCACTACTCA
>VOSG01000440.1:0-30808 GCA_009761265.1 Halicephalobus sp. NKZ332 | reverse complement strand
AAAGATTTCGGAAAATTTTGTTACAACCATTTCTTAATTTTTAGTATCATTTATTATTTATCATTAGTGGGAAAACAGTTTGGTCAATTTTTTAATTACCTTCGTTTGGAGACAGAAAATTGAATTTTCTTGAAGATGAAAATTTCAAAACTGGTCTCAAAGCGAGTTTAATTTTCAAAATCAAAATGTTTTCTTTAAAGTTTTTTTTTGAGTTTCGAAAATATTTGATTTTTTATAATTTCACCACACAACCGTCCTCATTTCTTCTGGTTGCTTCAATTGACCTGTTTCGTTTTGTTGAAGTTGATTATCAGTCTGAAGCCGAACTCTTTTCGTGTCGAGGTCCTTCGGTAGTTTTTAAGGTTAATTTTTGGAAAGTTCATCTCTTTTATTCCTTACTGTACTTTATAAATTCCTGTCTTGTTTCAACACGGAAGTTAAAATTTAGGCTTCAAAATTTGATTTTCGATTTTGATAAAACGAGAATACTGGTCGGTTACTTGCTCGGAGTAAATGTCTTACTGTGATTTTTTGTAATTTTGATTATTTTGACTACATTAACCATTTAATCATTTAGTTATTCCAATCGGTTTTATCATTTTTATCTATCATTTTATTTATTCTAGTCCTCAACAATGATCGTATTTACACGAAAATCCAGTTTTCAATAAAGTTTGATTTTATACAATTGTGGACCGGTAGAAAAAGTTGTAAAAGTGAAATTTTCAAAAATTTAGGAAGAACGAGATTTTTAAGAATTACAGCAACCATCACAGCAGTCAAGAGTAATCGGGGTTGTTGCAGACAAAATTGGCCGTATCAATTTGTTCAATGATCTGCCTCAGTTTTCTTCTGATTTTCTTCTGATCGTCGGCAGTGCATTCGATGACTCTCGACTGGAATCTCTGGTCGATGGGTCCGGGTTCATCATCGGGACAACAAGCGTTCAAGTATCTTTCTACCGTTTCCCTAGCGAGATTAAGATCTTCTTTCATCTTGTTGGTGACTCCGTCGATGAGTTTGTTTACTTCTTCGAGAGCTTTTGCCTGAGCTTCGTTCCTCGGAGTGAAGACAGAAACCTGGACGGATTTACATCTGTTCAAAATCCTTTCTGCCGAGGCGTCAATGTCCTCTCGATCTCCTTGACCAAGTCGAAGGATCTCTGCGTTGACTTTCACTGAGGAAATCAGTTGAAGAAGACTTTCTTTTTCTTGTTCCAGTTGAGATGCCATTTCTCTGAAAAGAATAGAGTTAATTAGAATATTAGACAATATAATTTCGAAATAGGGATGGGGTTGTTATTTCTAGTATAGTACAAAAATTCCCAAAGGAACTCACTTAATTCCAGCTAATCTATATATCTCTAATATAGCACTCACCTCAACTGTTCTACTTTTCTCTCTGCTTCATCCAGTACGTGAATCAACTGCTCACTGGCTCCGGCATCGACAGAGGTCTTCTTGCCTTCCCCGAAGAGTTGTCTCTTGACTCCGACTCCGTTGGAGACTGGTTTCTCGTTCTTCTGGACATTGTCTTCGAAAGTAACACTCCTCTCCTTCTTCTCGAGAACCGGCGAAGAGGATTTGGCTTGGGTGATTACTGCAGCGGGGGCAGGGAGGGGGATTGGCTCTTCCTTGTTGCTTCCGACAGAAGAATTAGAGTTTCTTTTCTCCACGTTGGGTTTCGCGGATTCCAGAGAGACTTCTTTAATGATGATCGGGTTCGGACAATCAGGGGCAGGGGGCTGTTGGTAGCGATCCGGGTTCAGTTCCCCGTTGGTGTAGTTCGATTGGGCGTTGTTGATTTCTACAGCAGCCTTAGGGACTGGACTCTGAAAGTAACACTTTTGATAAACTAACGATTTTAGTAAAATTTAATAATTTTAACATGATTTAATAATTTCAGCAAAAATCTAATATCTAGTAATTTAAAAAACTCAATTTACACACTTCATGGTGGCAAATATTACTTCCTAACTTTTGTTCTCGAAATAAAGTTACTTCGAAATAAAAAATATAATCATCTGTAAGTTTTGTAGCTTTAAAAAGTAGTTTTAATGAACAAATTAACTTATTATGTGGACAAAATTTGAATTAATTCCCCATTGCCAGAGGCATTTAAAAAATTTTTAATTTTGTTTTTCAAAACGACCTTTAGATTAATTGATTTTTATTTTTACTTTTTATAAATCGAAAAAAGTGTAATCAAACAAAGACCAGTTTCAGCTTTTTTACCTAGTCATTGACACTTAAAGTTTTTCTCAAAGGATTATGTATTTCCAAGCCAGTTTCGTCCTCTATTGAAAGAGAAAACTCGGAAATTACGAAACATCAGACAATTATGAAAATCATTACGAAACTTTCTGGAAATAAAATTCCAGAATTTTTGTTGTCAAATTTTCATTCTGCAATTATATTATAAAAATAAAAAAATCTTCGCAAATTTGTCAAAGGGAAATTTCCAAAATAAAATATTTCGCAACTTTTAATTTTATATTTTCTTTCGAAATTTTAATCAAATTATGAATCATTTGGTTAATAACAAACTCACTTACTTTTTTCTTCAAAAATCTCATCGAAAATATGGAAGATCAATCGAGAAAAATTATTTTTGGGAAAAATTCAGTTTTCAGTGTCTTGTTTGTTTTTCGAAAGGTATTGATTGGTTTTGAATGGAAAATAAAATCCAGGAACATTCAAAAACTTGTTCTTTGAGTTTTGGAAAAAAATGTTTATAAAAATTAATTTTAAAAAATTGAGGATTCACTTGATAACAATGAATTTTTCTACTTTTTGAAGGTTTTCTATGTGACTATACGTTTTACTTTTTACAGAATTTTCTTTGTAAAATTAACCTTTGCGAATTAACATCCCGAGTACCCTGTGACCGCGCCCAACTTTGTTCCCTTTAATTCTTCACGTAAACAAAAACGAAACTTGATTTCCAAATTAAAAGTGTTCCCAAATTTCGAAACGTCTGACTTACCCTCTTCTGCGGCTGGGGGCCCGGCGGGGGTACGGTCCCGGGGGCAGGAGCTCTCTGGACCGGGATGGTTCTCTCCTGGCGGTCCATAGGCTCCCCTCGGTTGGTGGGGGGTCTCGGGGACCGACTATGGTGTCTTCGTGGGAGAGACCCAAAAGGCATCTGGTTTCGGAAGTCTTCGAAAAAGTCATTTTCATCGTCGATGAGTCGAGGAGTGGATCCGAAGCGTCTCTGAGGTTGGGGTGATCTGGAAAACCCGTCGAAAGGATCGTGGTGGAAGAAAGGGTCGTCCATGAAAGTTGTTCTGGGGAGTCTTCCTGGGGCACCTTCCCTGAAAAACGGTTCTTAGAAGTTTCAAAGAACTCACTTCAGAATTTTTATTAATCTGATCTTATTTTAGAACCTCTCTTGATCAGTAAAACTACCTTCTCAACAGAAAAAAGTTTAAATAAAAGCATTTCTATCAATTAAAGATAAGAAAAATTAAGTTCATTTCTTCCTCTCTATCCCACTTGACCCCTCTTGACCTCAACGGTTTCTATCTTTTAAATTTCAACTTTTCCAAAAGTTTTAAAAACTTACATTTTCTTCTTTCTCGAAAAAATTTAAACTATTTTTTGTAATAAAATACAACGGAAAGGAAATTTCAAGATGAATGTAGGAATACAAACGCGATACTTGTAGAAAAATCCCAATGGCAAATACTTGATTTTCCCGTTGAAATCAAAAGTTGTAGAAATCAAAAAAGTTGTTGATGAAACTCTCGACAGAAAAGTCAGACTGACAAACACGGGACTTTTTAATAGAAGTGATTTAAATCGATTTTTCCCAAAGTAATTGGGTCTTCCTTTTTTGGGCGGGTCTCTATCGGAATGAGGACGTCCGAAAAAATGAAAAATGAAAGATGAAGAAAAAATACAATCAAAAAGTGAGTCATTCGAAAACAGATCCAAGTTTTTGTTACAGGACACAAAATCAATAAAATCGATTTTGAAAAACTTTTTTGAATTCGTTATGATGTTCTGAAATAAAAGACGATTTCGAAATTTCTCATTTTTAAATTGATTTTAAGAACTCTTGAAGATTTTTTATTTTTCTATAAATTTTTAGTTTCATTATTTTTATAATTTTCTGATTTTCTGTTTCAATTTTAAGGTTTTCACTCCCCTCCCTACTTCACCAAATATTCTGATTAGTTTATTTTTAAACTACTTCCACGGTAAACTTAAGAATATCAAAGCACAGTATGAATTGAGAAATTTATGAAATTCCAGTCAAGCATTTTGTGGCGCAATATCGGTAGAAACATTGGCCCGTGCAACAGCATTTTTGACCTTTTCCACAATCCTTGTCTTTATTACACGGTACTAAGGAAGACATCTGACTGGTCACTGTAAGGATACAGAATCCGAGGAATAAAAATAAGAAAAAATACAACTTCATTGGTTCAGGGAAATATTTGGTGGATCTATTGGATTCGAAAATATTTTGAAAAGTTGGTCTTTAAAAATTACTTTCGAAATTTCGAACCACGCCCCTTGATTTTGTATAAACAACCGTAATCCTGATTAAATATAAGGTTTTCGGAAAAATTTTGCAGTTTTATTTTTCCATGACTCATTTCGCCGTGAAGATCAGAAATCTTAGAAAATAAATAAAAACAAAATTTAAATTAAAAGAAATGAAAAGGAAAAATTTAAGGCAGACGGAATTTGAGGAATTTAGGGAATGTGATTTCCACTTAACTCGGGAGTTTTCCTAGATGACGCATATGCTTCGGAAGAACGGACATCAATCAGTCTTTCCGGAGTCTTATCACTATGTGGTATCAATACGATGCTGATATGCTATTGATATCGATCTCACAAGAAGAATAGGAGTTTAAATCCGAAAATTGAAGAAGTCAAGAGAAAAATCTTTAAAAATAGGAAAATTAATTTAACTCAAAAACCCTTTTTAGTTTACTTTGATAAAAATTCACAAATATTTTCTCACAGAAATATGTTGAAAACATGTTCGGTTTATTTTTACAAAGAAAAATCCAATAATATTTACTTATTTACTTCAAGAGAATAAAGGGTTTAAATCTTTATTTTCGAAAATAAACTTTTGTTTACAATTGCCCTTAATTTCTTTAAAAATTCATCAATCAAGAGATCAAAAATTTTTTCGGAAAGACTTTGGTTCGAAAAAGTATCAACCTAAATAAAAAATCAACAACCTGATTTCAGATTTAAATTTATTTTCTAAAAGTCTGAAATCAACTTTAAATTTATTCTTTAAAATTTAGAATTATTCCAAATTTACTTTAAATTAAAAAGTTAATTTTTTCTACCATGGGATTCTTTAAAACTAATTTTTCTTTAATTTTTAGTTTATTCCAAATTAATTTGTAAACCTTCAAATCCCTTTAAAGTTGCTTTAAAATATGGATTATGAACAACTTTATGGTTCTGTGGTTTCTGATTTCTCGGGTCTGACCCAGATATCGAGGAAGTCGAAAATCAAAAACAAGTACATAAATCCATTTTGGAAAAGGAAAATGGAGAGATTATCATTCTGGATTTTGTGGAATGCGGATTCCAGATTTGTTCGAACGGAGATTAAAAACAAAAGAAATGTACGAAAAAACAGAAACCTTTAAAAATTAAAATCAAGGAACATAAAAAGATGAGTTTAGCATAAAAAATTCAACTTAATTGAAAATAAATCTTTTAGTCCAAAAAGTTTCGAAGGTCAAGAGAGGTCCCCAAAGATCATTATTTTGAAACGTTTAAATTCTATCAAGATGTCTAAAAATCACAATTTGATGGATTTATATGAGAAAATTCATGTGATCAGAAACAACAAGAAGTCAAATTCTACGCCCATGATAAAACGTCAAAAATCATTTTTTTAGTACTTCCTTTTTGATTTTTTTATCTATGATTAATATGACTGAAAAAACGGATGAAGAAAAATCTCATTTTCATTATCCTAAATTAATGTGATCAGAATGAATATGAAGTTAACTCATTTTCATGAAGTGCGGTTAATATGATCAATGTGACTAATATCGCTAATGTGATGCATATAATGAAAACAAAATTAGATTAACTTGTCTCCACCACGTACAATCACGACTAATATTATTAATATGATAATATGGCTAATACCATTCGTATGATGAATATCGTTAATAGGATCAACATAACTAATACCACTAATATGACCAGTGTGATTGTATATTGTTAACATGATCGATACAGCCAACATGACTCATCATTAATATGGTCAGTATTATTAATATGAATAATGCGTCTAATATTGTTGATATGACCAATATGATCAAAACTCTAAACTAACCTCGGAAGTCCCAGATGTCTCATCTTGACGAAATGTGTCTGTGGAGGAGCGGGAGAGGCCATTTTAGTAAAAATTTACCTAAATTCCATGATTATTTACAATTCCATTAAACTTGATTTTGACAATTCTCTCGTTCAAATAAAATCCATTATTTTTTCTCAAGGTCTCTGGGGAACTTTTTGCGGGAACATGGACAAAGAGATTTTTTTAAAAATTAAATTTTTTTTGTCTTTAATCGAATAAAGTGAAAAATCTGGATTTTTAAAGAAATATATAAAATACAAAAAAGTGATGGAAAATTTTTCTCTGGATTTCATGCAAAATCGCTCATGGATAAATTTTTTCTTCTTTCGGAAAAGCTCAATGGGTCCCGGTTTTGAAAACTTTTTGGATGATTTTTTCCGAAAAACATTTTCTGGAAAATTTTATTTTTTTCGGAAAATGTTTTGAGTAAATTTATTTTAAAATAGGCTCGAATAATTTTATTTCTTTCCAAAGGATTTCTGAATAACTCTATCCTTTTTGAAATAATTTCGGATAATTTTATTCCTTTTGAAAAGAAAAAACGAAGGATGCCTTGATTGTCAATTAAAGGTAAAAAAGCCGAAAAAATAATTGGTCATATGGATGTAATTTTCATCTCTCAGGATCTGGGTAAGAATAAAAACCTTATGAAACATAGTTCCGGAAAGAAAACGTTCTTTCCAAAAAATCACTAATTATTCTACTCTCGGAGGAAATTCACGTAACTTTTTCCCGAATAAACATTAAAATTTCTATCAAAGATGATCCTACAGCGAAATAGTATTTTAAAAAAGTGGTTCTTTTGATCTTGAAGAGAAAACACGTAATTGTTTTCGAGTGGAAAATCCTTCCTCGTTGGAGTTCTTGTGACGAGGATGACTACTTATTTTCCCAACTTCAATTACTCATTTTTAAAAAAGAGAACTACACTTTTGATGAGTCCAATTCCTCCTCTGCGAAGGTCCGCTGATATTTACCTACGGATATAGACTGTTTAAAAATAAGGAAAACTGAGCACGAGAGACTATGGGCCGGGGAGTGTTTAGAAATGTAGAAAACCGAACACGAGAGAGACTAATCCGAATTTTCAAAACGTCAAAAAACGAGGAAGGAAAATCCAAACTATAAAAGGTGACGGATAGCTTTGACAGAACGGGATTCGGGACAAGTCAGGAAACCGTTCCTTTCGAGCAAAAGATAAAGGACGGAAGACGAAGGGTAGAGGATAACAGAAGGAATGTTGACATTGCGCAGGAAAGCAGGAAACACGGAAGGTGGGCGGATCCGTGGAAGTTGGAGAAATTGTTCTGAAATGATTCCCCGAAACCAATTTAAGTTTCAATTTTGTACATTCTTAAGAAAACATCAATTCAATCCCTTGGCATTGGCTTTTTTATATATGGATCAAGTTCGAAACGTCCTTTAGAAAATCCAGGAATAATTATAGTAGGATAAAAATGTCAGAATGAAGTTTCTGTCTTGAAAATAAAAAGTTTCAAAGTTCATCTCATTAGTAATTCTATTTCTTAATAAAAGAAATCTTAAAGAATTTAAATCTTTATTTTAACTTTCATGTTTGGAGTTAAATTCGATTGTTTGTTTATTTTTGAACAGAAATTGCATAGTTATTGAAAATATCGACGAATAAACATTTTCAAGTATGTCTTTTAATTATTGAATTTGCAGAATAGTGGAATCCATATATGAACGTATTTCAAAAAACCAGGGAATTCCAAAACATCTCTTAGACAAGCAGGAAATCATCGAACAACAAAGGCTTGGCGAAATGCAACGAACGTCCATCGTCAGCTGCTCCGCGTTTTTCCGATTTCCTCGAAAAAGTCTGCATCTCTTGAATTCCTTTTTTTATCTTCAAATTTTTCCAGATTCCTCAAAAAAGCCTTTATCACTTCAGTTCTGCTTTTGTATTTTCTCCACACTTTCCCAGGTGCTTCGAAAAAGCCTTCATCGATTGGATTTTGTTTTTTATCTTCGGTTTTTCCAGGTTCTTCGAAAAATCTTCGTCACTTGAATTCCATTTTCTTACCTTCCTCAGATTTTTCCAGATTCCTTTACAATGAGTGATTCCAAGAGTCCATCTGCTTCCAATGGCGATTTCGTAAGTTTCAATTCAATTTCGGAAGAATTATTTTGTGCTTCTAAAGCCAATTTAGATGTTTTTCTGAAAATCAATTTCTTTATATTTCTCATTTTCAGCAATTCTCTAGTGACGAAGAGTACCGAAGACCACGTAGAGCCGCCGTAAATCGCAATGCTTTTGTTGAATCCGGTAAGTAAAAAGTTCTCAAAACTGAATTCCGAATTTTGAATTTCCCAGGATCCGAAAGCGATGAACCTTCAAAAAAACGAAAGCAGCCGAAGAAAAAAGTCTCCAAAAAACAGCCTCCAGCAAAGAAAGCAAAGATAGGGTCGAGTTCGGATTCCGATAGTGACGGAGAGCTCGGAGACAAGGATTCAAAGATGCAGCATTTGACGGAGAAGGAACGAGAATTGGAAATCTTCCGCCACATCGAACAGCAAGAACTCTTGAAAACAAGGTGCGGTCTCGTTTTTCATATATCGATTTTCCATTTTTACTTGTCCATTTCAGGAAGCAGATTCAAGAAAAGTTGCTCGGTGGAGATGAGGACAAATCCCAGAAAGGAAAAAAGAAAGGTGCTCGGTCGGATAAAGAAAGCGGGGAGGAATCTTCGAGTTCTTCTGACGGCGAAGTCAAGACTACTCAGAAGAGAGGCGGATCCTCGGATGAGAGCGAGATCGAGATGGACCCCAGTTACCACAAGCCGTCCGATGTAGCAGAGAAATTGGAAAAAAGGAAAGCCATTGCCGATCTCGTCAAAAGCAGAAAGGAGAAGAAACTGCAAGAACAGAAGAAAAAGGAGACTTTGGACGTCGACAAGGTCTTCGGTGCCAGTTCTGATTCCGAGGAGAGTTCCTCCAGCGATTCCAGTGAGAGTGATTCAGAAGACAGCGACGAAGAAAGAGATCAAGGTGTTCCGGATTCTCTGAAGGAACCAGTAAGTGTTGTTTTATTGTCGAAGTTAATCCTCTTTTCCAGATCTCGGAAATATCTCACTTAAACATGATGAGGATCTCGAGATTCAGACTGTCCAAGATTTGTCACGCTCCCTTTTTCGAGAAAACAGTCACCGGATGTTTCGTCCGAGTTGGAGTCGGCGTCAACAACGGTCAGCAAGTGTATCGTGCTGCTCAGGTTATTGGAGTCTGTGAAACAGCCAAACAATACATGGTTGAAAAAGTGAAAACAAACAAGGGATTGAGGTTGAAACATGGTCCAGACGAGAGAGTTTATCGTCTTGAATTCATTTCGAACCAGGCCATAACAGAGAGAGAGTTTTACAAGTGGAAAGACGCCATGATGAGAGCCGAGCTTCCGTTGCCGTCGATCGAGTTGGCGGAAAGAAAGAAAAAAGATATCGACGACGCCTCGAATTACACTTTTACAGATGACGACATCAAAGCGGTTTGTTTAAAATACTTTATGGAGTTAATAATATATAAATTTCTAGATGGTTAATGAAAACTTAAAGTTCAAAACAGCTCCGATAAACTATGCTGTGCATAAAGCTGACTTGTTAAAGTCGAAGGTTGGTTGCTTTTTCATTTTTGAGGAGTGTTTTTCCCTACTTCAAAGTCAAATGCTTGGTTTGTATAGGAGTTAGATTCGCTGGATTTGTTTTTGGGTACAGGACGTTGTCCGAGGGGGCGCATTCCGACGAGAGTCCATTCGCCAAGGCAGCCAAACTGAAATGTTTTTGGTAATGATATTTACGGAGTTATTGCTCACCAGATCGTATAAGATTAAAATAGTCAATGGTCCTTGGAAGACTGCTGTGATCATGAGGCTGCTTAGATCGAACTTGAAAAGAATGAGTTCGACGCCTCTGATAGGAGCGCAAATCATGAAATATATAGCGAAAAACATGCAAGTCAATAACTCCTGCAAATCTGGTCTAATCCTTGAGTTATAAAACGAAATCTTACTGAGAAGAGCATTCCGTTTCTTGTTGATGTATCTCTAATGCTGTGGTGAGGAAAAGCGACATATGCATTGATAATTAGGGTGTTGAACACGATCAAAAAAGGGCACATGTGACAGGTGATTTTCTGCATAGGATAGGTGTCGTATTCGTAGTCAAACTGGATGACGATGTAGAGTAATAGGGCCCAAAGCTATAGGTATTGGTTTTGAGCTTACATTTATTCAGTAACTTACCGTTTGAGCGACTTTCACGAGACCTCGTAATCTGGTCAAATATCTTAGGTTAAGCAATTTTTTTCGTTTTGCTGGCAATATTGATCTGGATACTTGAATCTCTTCTTGGTCCATATTGTTATTGGTCTTAGGAATTACGGTAGAGTAGTGGATAACTTGGTCATCATCGTCATCGGCTAATGGATCTTCGTTGAATTCTAAATCGGCAATATGAGAATTGATGATGTTTTCGGCCTGAGCTTCTAAATCCGGAGCTGGTTGATTTTGGTTATCCCCAGCTGAAGTTGGCTGGGGGGAGTTTTCAATACCCATATTTGACGGATATCTGCAACGGGGATTTTATTTTGTTTTTAGAGTCCAAAAATAAAAAATAGAAAGGTGATTTAAAAATGGAATGTTTGGAAGTTGAACTGGGGCATTTCGAAACTGTTCAAAACGAAACCGCATCTGGACAAAGCTGTTCTTATTGGGAATTATATACAGGATAAGCCGGAAAGTGAAATTTTCGACAATAGGATAATATGAGGCGTGTTTTCCCAGCTGCTGCCACTTGATATTGATATTATTTGTCGATTTTGATTTGGGAAGAAAAAATTTGAAGAGTATTTTTGTTAAGAAAAACGTTTTTATTATTAGGAGAAATTATTCAAACAATGAAATATTTCGCAAGGTTAATTTTCTAATTTGATGTTCGAGAAAAAGATCAGGCATCGGATCTATGAAGTTCTGCATTGGTAGGATAGTTTTGGCCAGGAGTTGTTTGGCCTCCTGTTTGGATGATTTTAGTGGATGGTGAATTTTCTCCTTTCCATGCCTTGAATTTGAGGAAGGTTTCGACGGCGAAAAGAATGGTCAAACCAATAGAGATTATCTGAAAAGTTTGTTCGCGTTTGATTTCTTGGGATAGGACTTACGGCACACATGACTGCAGCTCCTCGACCTTCGGCTGTCCAACTGGCGGATACATGGATCATTAGAAATACAGCGATGAAGAAGAAAAGGGTATTGACTCCGTAGAATAGCAATTCTACAACGATTAGCCCTTCTCTCGTTGGTTCATCTTTTAAGGTTAGATGGGGAAAAACGACGTAGCCGAGCAACAGGACAGATATGACAAGCATACATTCGAAAGTTATGTGGTCGGTCCATGCGGAACTAGTTGAACGACGATCAGCACAAATAGCTAAGATAAATGCGACGAAACAGAGAATTATTTCGGCGATTTTGAGGACTCCAGGAAGAGTAGCGAGGTACGTAGTATTTAGTTGACCTTGACGGTTGTTGGGGATAATCTGGATTTTACTTGTCATGTTGGTGAATTGTTGACGACGGTTCTTGCTTTCTGATTTTGGCCTAGAAAAGTGAGCTTTAATAGGAGGAATTAAATGTGTTTTAGCGATTTTGGGTGGTTAATGCATTTTCCCGTAGCTTCGCTTTGGAAAATTACTGTTCTACCTTTCGGAGTCGACAGGTGGAGATTGGGGTCCAGGAATAGTTGTGTGAGCTGGCGGATTGCCGAGTTCGATGGCGGTTTCTGGAGCGGGAACAACGTTACCGGAGTCTTCAGCGGGTCGAAGCATCTTGAAAAACAACAACGGATTAATAGTTCCAGGCTCAGGAAATTTCGTTTTAATACCCATCTTCAATTTCGTTGGGAAAAACACGGAAAAATAATTGAATTTTAAAACGTAGATTTTAATCAAGATTCTTCACCTGATTTTTACGAGGAAAATTAGCCTAATTTTATTTTTTTTATTTCTACAAGATTTAGGTCAAATGGCCAGAGGGGAAGAGGGAAATTTGTTGTTGCTGTTTCTAAAGTTTTGGAGATTTTCGAAAACTTAATTCCCATGTGATTTCGTTAAAACTAAAAGTGGGATTTTAAGAGAATGCGAACTTGAGTGTCACAAATCTCGCGCAAAATAGAATGTGTTCAAATTTTATTAGTTTCTGGACAAAAGCTGGCGGAAGTTCTTTAGGAAAAAGCAAAAAGCAGGAAAAAATTGAATTTAGTGAACTAGAAATTTAAGAATTTTTCCCTTTGAAAGCTCATGATGTAAAATAACGGTTTTCGATAATTGGGAAAGGTTGAAACATTTCTGAAATAAATTAGCGTGTTCAATGGCAAGGTTGATTAATATGGGAAAGTACATATGATTTCCACTCAACCTTGTGAAAAGAGTTTTGAAGATAAACATTTCACTACATCCCGGGTAGAAGGAATAAATATCAGGGTGATTTCTATATAGGTTTAAAATTACCTAGAAAATTTCGTAGTGGAAACGGAAGGAGAAAGAAAGATTAGGGTTGAAAATATAAAAAATTTATCGCAAAAGAGACGTTCATCTCAAGATTGAAAAGAAGAGCTCGGTTTGACCTTGAACCTGTCGCAAAGGAGATTTTTGAATAGTGTAACGATAAAAAGTGAGAGGAAGTATAGTTTTAGTTTTGCGCAATTGGAAAAGAAACGGATATTTATTCAATAGCAAGGTGGATAGAAATTTTCGTAAAAGTACCAACGGAATATTTTGTGCAAGTGGGGATTACCTGTTTGTGATCGATGTTGGGCCAGAACAGTGGAATGGACAATTGCGCCCCTTACTTGTTTTTTCGCGTATGGATATGAATATGGAAAGAACGAGTGGGAAAATTCAAGTGAGGAAAGTCATGACTTTGGATAAATTTGAGATATAAAGAAAATATCGAGAGAAATAAAAACAATCAACAAGACCAGTGATTTTCGGTCCTGTTTTTCGATCACTTCAAAGGTAGACTGATTTGTTTATTGTCGAGAAAGGCCTTGAATTTCGCTCAAGAAAAGTGATAAAAAACTCAGATTAAACGAGGTGTAAAAATAAGAAATAAAAAACTTACAAGTAATCGGTCATCCCGGAGATCGTTCTGGATATCGGATCCCTCGATTCTGTTGACGATGATTCTGTTGCTCATGACCTGAAATTCGAAAGAGTTGAAGCTGAAACAACTTAGAAACTGCGCAAAATGAGCAAAAAGAAACTTGGTTTAAGCATTTACATTGTTTAAGAACGTTCACGTCAATGAAAACGAAAATACTTGCAAGTATTGTTTGTTTGCTGTCATTTTTCGTTGTTCCTTGGCTGAACGAATTGGTTAAGGACTAGAAACGACTTAGAACGGAAACGATAGGTCTAGACCAAGGCGAGAAACCTGAATTTAATTTGGTGATAAATAGCGAATTATGTTTACTATTTAGTATGAAGAATGGGTGTCGTTAAATTTTCTCGAGAAAAGTTTGATTTTTGTTTTTAAATTGATGAATTTCAGTTGGATGCTGAGCAAAGAGGTGATGTTGAAAAGGCGGCGGAAATACAAAATGAAATTGATAATATTGATGAACATATTAAGAGAAAGGAACGGGAAATGAATCAAGAGGGAGTTGCTGTTACATTTATCAACCAGAGGAACAGAGATCTTCAAAGACAGACCTTGTCTCAGATTAAGGTTGATGACGGGAATAAAGAAGATGATCCTTTTACAAGGAAGTCTGGAAAAATGAAGCCTGTTTCCGGGAAGGCCAAAACACAGAAAGATTCTGCGGCCGAGGGGGAATCCTCGATCCCGGTGAAAGACGACATGGAAAGTACGGGAACTTCGCAACAGAATACTTTAATGATACATTCAATATCGGCACCGACCCTCACCAAGTTTGATCCGTCTTTGCTCCTTTCCACCTCGGAAAGCAAGCCGAATAACTCCCCCAATATTGGACAGCAGTCGAACTCGGCTGGTGGTCAGAAGGAAGGAAGACTTTCGTTTGCAGAATATCGTCGACGTAAGGCCGAAGCAGCCTCTGCAGGTAATTGATAAAGGTGATTTTGTCGTTTTGTAGTTGGGTTGTTTCTTCGATGTTATTTTGATTACTCAATGACCCAATAAATCGTGAATTGGAAATGGAGGATGTGAATTGATTCGGAGAAAAGTAGTTATGATTTTGGGAATTTGTGTAAGATAAATTGCAATTAGGAGTGTGATTTGCGAACCAACGAAGTTCTTTTATTTATAACAAATAATATGGATGTTACGAAATAAGTGCATATTCGTTAAACGGCTGAAAAAATTAACAGATGCATGCCATTGGAGAAGTTCCTGTTCATCGAATGAATCTCTTAAATGAATATTCTTCGAACCTTTCAACACCAAATGTGATTCCATCTCCATCACTTGTTACATAAATATTAGGATAGTATTTCATATGTTTGGTCCAATACATAATTGGATGATTGATACAGTGTTGAATCATTTTAGTTTCTAAACAAAAATAGTCATTCGAAAGCTTCCTTGATTAATATACTTACTTTTTTTTCTATACTTAATAGAAAGATAAATTACGTTCTTTGGAATATGTAAGAAAAAATGAACTTTTTCTGATGGATTGATTATAGAATAACCGTCTTCTCGTTGACTATCATGGTATGTTTCACTTTGGACAGTTTGATTAAAAGATCTAGCTGAAGATTTTATAATTACAAGTGATGAATTCAAGGACAATTTTGAGCTTGATTTCCGTATCAAATTTTGGAGCAAAATATATTTGTCCTCTGTGTACCATTTGATATGATAATATTTTTACAAAAAAACTTACCAAGAGAAGCAGATTTGCTAGGCGTGCTTTCGACAGAAGCCTTCTCAGATCTAGATAGATATTTCTCAATTTCCCGAATAGTATCAGCCTCAATTCTGACTCTAATGAGCTTTGAGTAGTGATTCGACACAGTGATTCCTCCCGAATTTCTCATTTCATGAAAGGTACTGTAACAGAACCGGTCGATAGATAAAGTCACGTTATCACGTGAATCTCCATTGAAAAAAATTTCACAATCCCTCATGATAGGATGATTCTTATAATATAATTCCGAGATATTTTTTTGATTCCACATCGTCAAGAAAGCATATTTATCTGAGGAAGCATTAAGATCGAAAACTTGAGACTCACCCGGAGAAATAACTGTGAAAGAGCACTCTGTAGAAACACAGTATGATAACTCATACTTGTTTTGTCTGTTGTCTTCAGTGATATAAGATACTGAAATAGTTTTTGTATTTTTTGTATTCAATTAAAATCGATACTGACCTATTGTCGCTTTCACAGCTTGATTATTATTAGTTTTGACTAAACTATCAAAACTTCTTGAAGAATCTACTCGAATTTTGATTCCTATATCCATATTGTTTGTAACTTTAACAGAAGTAACGTGAGGTGAAATAAAATTACTTTTTTTAGATATCTAAAAAAAAATTAAAATCCAGTAAATTTGCACTGCATATAAAAAAGACCAATTAACGATAGAGGAAATTTCTATTACGAAAGTAAAGAATAAATAGGTCAAGAATATATGGAATTAGAAAGTAAAAATCTAATGGAATAATTTTCCTTCCTAAACTCGAAACATTTTTCATCAACGTTAAAATTTCAATACGAAAAACTAAGGCGATCTGAACAAGTAATGGTCAAAAGGCAAAGTCTCCATTCTTTCTCGTTCTGAACAATTGATATCTAATAAACTAACATCAAACACGCGTTTAAGAGTAAGAACCTGTGATCTTTCTGCTAACATCAGAAAACACTGGTCAACTCTTCCACTTAAACCACACTTACCTTGTCTTGTTCAACGGTAAACATGACTCCTTCTCTGAAGTTCCTTATCATGATCCAAGGAAAGTACTTTGTGTCTGTGGTCCAATAGTTGATTGGACGATTAAGACAGCATTCTTTTACTTCTTTAGCTAAAAATAAAATAATTATTTGAAAAACACAATTTCTCTACTTACATGAAGTTTCATAGCTAATAGAGATATAAATAATGTTTTTTGGAATATTCAAGTAAAAATTGGTTAATTTTTTGATGCCAATTTCAGTGTAGCCTTGTTCTTGTCCAGCTCTACGGTACACTAGGTTCTCAATAGAATGACCAGAAGAGTTATCTGAAGATTCCATAATTGTATGACATTTAATATAAAGAAACTCAAAAATAAACACCTTTAACAAAATCTTTTCCATATTCTGATTTCTCTCCTTTTTGTATGATACAAGTAGCAATTCTGACCCAGACCATTTTTGAACTAATGTTATAAACATGAATTCCACCAAATTCTTTTTTCCAATTGTCGTTAAATGCCAACTTACTGAACAAGGTTGGATACACAGGGGGTGGTGTACCAACAGAAATCTTCAGGTATTTCAAGATTGGATGATCTTCACAATAAACTACCCAGTAGTTCTGATTGTGATTTACCCAAACAGTCAAAAATGCATGGTCACTTTCGTTATTGGGAGAAAAAATTTCAGACATTGTAGGATCAATTATTTTAAATAATTCTTCCTTAGAAAAAACACGGTACGTTTCTAAATCACATAGATCCTTGGTGCTCCTGATATTGGTTAAGTTAATGGAGTTTCTTGAACCATCAACTTTGACTTTGATTCGCACAGAAAAATCATTCCGGACTATGACATAAGGTCGGGGACACGAATTACTTCTACTCATATTGATTACCTAGAAAGTACAAATTTAATAACTTTATGCTACATATTAAAAAATATCTTAATTAATGAATATGAGAAAAATTCTAATTATGAAATCCTGAAAAATTAATTAATGAAAACACAGTATTAATCGATCAATAGAAAACTAATCGAGTTTTTCTTATTAATAATGAATTTTCTCTGATAAAATACTTGAAAAATAGAACAATTTATAAGGTATAAGACGAAATCAAATATGGATCGAGAAATCTGGTGAAAACGATAAAACCTGTTAATTACATAAGCATGAAGGATGAGTGTCTAAGAAATTTAAGAAGAACAAAAAGGAAAATCAAGTATTCATAATTGGAAATTATTATATAGGAAGTTGCGTTACATAGTTTTAGAACAAAATTCGACTCTTATCCCAGTTGAGGGACTCCTGGAAAGAAGACAGATCGTCTGGTTCATATTGGAAAACCTGCTGATAAAGTGGTCTCATATTATTGAAGAAAGTATCCATATCAGTCTAATCAGTGTATCAAAAGCCAATACAAAGAGGAATCTGAATATACATTGCAGAAAAGACGATAACACCTTAATTTGAGCTTTGCAGGATTAGCAGGGGAGAATTGATAGATTGGAAAAAAGAAATTATGTCAAACCAAAGGAACCAAAGTAATTTGTGTATAAGAATACTTATTTCAGCAGCTCCAAAATGGCCAATTCCAGAATCACAAAATTCCATGGTAATAGGTTTCTCTCTCGTGCATTTTGTAATCAGATAAAATACCAGAAATAAAAACTTCAAATGAGTTTTGCTTCGAGGTTCGAGAGGAACCATGTAAGTTATCTAAACTCTGAAATATTGTAACAAACTTGGAAAATTTTTTATAAAAACAAAGAACTTTACAGTACGAACCTATTATCTGTTGTACAAATATCATGGAAAGATTCTATTAGATCAAAAAGTCCCCGAGTGATATCGAATGTGATTCCTTTCCCCGAATCCCTTGTCGTGATCAGAAACATTTTTCCACTTCCGTCGGTCAAATGCACAATTGGATGGTTGATGCAATGCTTCTCCAATCTTCCGGCTAAAGGTAAAGTTATAATCAAAAATATTTAATTAATTAAGTTTCCTTACACTCTGTTTCGTAGTTGATAGAAAGATAAATCCTGTTCCTCGAAATCTTCGGGTAAAAGTTGATTGATTTTCCCGGGTTTATTTGAGTATAACCTCGTTCTTGTTGGGTTCTGTAGTACACCCGATCGTTAGCAAGATAATCAGAGGAACTAACTAAAATCCTTGAATCATGTAATAATTTATATAAAAACTCACAAACAGAAAGTTCTTTATTAGAAGCTTCTAGAGATTGGGAGACATTCGTCTTGGTCTTCTGGATGTCATCGGCGTCGATCCTGATCCAGATCTTCTTTGAGCTGTAATTATAAACAGTGACTTCTCCCTTCTTTTTCGTGATTTTGAAATTATTATAACAAGGCTTTTGAACAACAAGGTTTAGATCCTTAGAGTGTCGTGAGCCAACCCAGATCTCTGAGGATTTCAAAATCGGATGGTTCTCACAGTAGACTGACCAAGACCCATCGTCATTTTCTGTCCAAATAGTCAGAAAAGCGTGTTCGTCTCTATGCCCGTCTGGATTGAAACTCTTGACTTCATTCGGATGGATTATTGTGAAGGACTCTTCTGTAGAGACAACATGGAATACTTCGTATTCACAGAGGTAACTGCTCCCGACAGCCATGGACAAAACTATTTTTTATTTGATTGATTTATTTAAGGTGTACTCACCTTTTGGTACTCCCAAGCCACTGGTATTACTGACTCTGATTAACTTTGTGAAACTCCTCGAGCAGTCAATCTTGACTCTAATTCTTCTGGGAGATCCATTTTCGACTTTGACCGAAGCAGTAGGAGAGAGATTAAAAGTTGAGGCCTCCTGACCCATAATATTAGTTGTCTTAAAAGTGAGTTTAGTAAAAGGCATATTATAGAAATGTAAAAAGTGAGTTTAATAAAGGAAAATCTCAGTAGCGAACTCATGGAAAATAAATGATCGATCAATAAATAAGAAACTGATATAATGACGTTATCTTTGAGTCAAAAGTGAATTTTCCTGCTTATTGAGATGGTATGAATTTAGTTTTCCTCGAATCAAGTGTTTACTAGAGGTTGAGATTGAGGAAATTATTGAACTAAGCAGAACTAATTAGTTTTCTTAGAGTATTTATTATTTATTCAATAATACTCAACACTGATAATACAGGATGAATGAGTTAAAAATACAGTAAATTAGTGAAAAATCTCATCGGATTCTAAAACTACAAAATCTCACATGATTTTTGTATCCCTGTCCAAAGGTCATAAATAAAAGCATCCATGGCAAATTGTAAATAATCGGACGCTACTGTAGTTTTGTTTCGAAAAACACGGAAGAATGTTCCGTCACAAAGCTAAAAACAAACTTGATCTTTCTTTTGACCAAGAATCTTTTTTCACGTGAAAAAAACAAGATTTAGAACATTAGAAGTATCATCAATATAAGCAAAGATAATGAGGATGTTCATTTCAACCTCAACCCACGGGTTAGCACCGGAAGTTGTGAAAGTGATCCATCCAGGAGAAAATTGGTGTTTGAATTTGGTCTGTCCATCACATAATTAGACAATCGATAAGGTAGGAGTGGAGTATGTTAGATTAAAGCAAAAAATCTGAACTATTTATTGACTTCAGAAATGTTCTGCATGACGTTATCTTTGTTTTTGTCATTTCCCACAATCCTAATTAGGAACGAGTTATACGGTAACAGAAAATTTTTCGACTTACAATAAATAAATTTTATGAAAATAATGTCTAGATAGTTATATATGTAAAAGTTTGAAGATCAGAGAATCTCAAGTGAAACTAGTTCCAACTTTCAAAATATACTTTTTATTATCATAGTTCCAAGAATAAAAAATTCATATATTAGGAAAGTGTATTATGCATATTTGTAAAATGTTTTCACTTATATTTTCCTAAAAGTATTATTGTTCAGACCATCCAGATGATTTCTCAAATGAATCCTTTGCCTGAGAATTCAGTAGATCGATTAACTTTGTGGGTGATGCCTTCTCCGTTATCCATTATGGAAATTATAGGATATTCTTTGTCTCCTTTACCCCAATACGGAATTTTATAGCTAACACCATACTGTGTTACTTTTCCGGCTAAAATATATAGTCATTTGGCAATCTTCTTAACTTATACACTTACATAATTCGTAGTCAATAGAGACATAAATGTATCCCGTTGAAATATTTAGGAAAAAATTAGTCAATTTTTTTATTTCGATTGGGGTGAAACCCAGTCCCTGCTGAACCTTATAGTAAACTTTGTCTTCTGCAGCATAATTATAAGAAATGGCTGAAAAATTTAGAAGTACACAAGTTTTCCATATAGAGAGAACTCACGAACAGAAGCTGTTGCAATAGAAAGCTCCACTGATAGATCCGTAGTCCTGTTGATCTCTCGAATATCATCAGTATCAATTCTGACCCAGATCTTTTTGCTACTCATATTGTGAACACCAACTCCTCCCATAGTTTCGTCAAACTTGTAACCTTCGCCACAAGGCAGTTTAATAGGCAATCTCATTATGTTGTTGGAGGACTCAATAGCAATAATTGAACCCTTTATAATTGGATGATCCTCGCAGTAAACTATCCAGGATTTGCCGTCTTCCGTCGCTTTGTCATCCTTTATCCAAATGGTCAAAAAACCATAATTCTCGCGAGTATGAAGAGGAAATGGTTTTGATTCCTTGGGTTTCAGTATTAAAAAAGAGTCCTTTGTATTAACAATGTGGAACACTTCGTACTCATGGGATTCACTGTGATTTACAGTTAGAGACTCTAAAATATTTTACATTTAAGAGCATTAAAGTAAATTTCGTTCTAACTGTCTGGGGTTTTTAGCCCGATACTCCACTTGGTTTTTTCCGACTTAGTGAAAGTTCTTGTGCACTCCACTTTGACTCTGATCTCTTTTTTAAGACTGTTCATGACCGTAACAGAAGGAGAATCATTCCGACCCATATCAATTCTCTGAAAAATTCCAGTTGAATAAGTTATGCATTATATTTAAGATAGCAAGGTAGACATTAATGGAAACAAGAAGAACTTCAATTATAAAATATTACATACAGTAATTTGACGAAAAGAGAAATACTGGGTTGGATGATCAATGAGAATCTATTCTTTTAACTTTTGGATTGAAAATGAATTCTTTTGACTAGTAAGGTATTTTTATTCATATAAGACGGTACTATCTATTTGTCAAAAAACTTAGCTTCTTTTTTTTTATTAATTTTTCACAATTTATGAAATACACAACGAAAAATTGAGCTTTTTTGGTATTTTGAGACCTGTTTTCTGCAATATTGAAATTTCAGCATTTAGTGAGACCTATTGCGGTGTTTCAAAAATTTCTCTGAATTTTTGAGGATTGAAGGATTCTCAGAAATCCGTAACGACTTTTTGAGAAGCGTAATTTTGATTATTGAAATTTTGTAACCTTATGAGACCTGCTTTCTGCAATATTGAAAATTTGCTAGTGTTTGAGAACTATTTTTGATCATATTAAATTTCTGACAAATAGATTGTATCGCCTTATATGTTTATAAGTTGGATATCTGATACAGATTTAACTTTTATGAGGAAAAAGCAAAACCAATTATTTAAAGTCATTGATTTACTTAGAAATAAAGGATCCAATTTATCGATGGAACTTTAATCTAGTAGTTATTCACAATTAAGCATTACTGCTCAGAAAAACCAAACTTCTTTTAGTATTTCTAAACTTTAACAGATTAAGCTTTATAACACAGAATCAATTACAAAAAGCACAAAACAATTGAGAATAAAATTTCTTGGCATATCACTGGTTTCTAGCTGTTTGTAGTGAATGGGTGTGGCTATCATTCTAAACAATTACTGTACATTACAAAAAAAACTTTTTATTTACACAAGTAGAAGAAAGATCGGATTTGATCCTTTTCTTGATTACTGATTTCTTATCCATTAATGAAGGATGAATTGGGTACTGCGGACGGCTACTCGAATTGAATTCTCCTTTATCCTCAAACTATGTAATGCAAATAATACAGAATATATATGCATATCACACTTGCACTTTTAGCGCAGCTTCTGCAAAAACTGATCTTTATCTTCTTTTTGCTCAAGTTTTTCGAGCTCAACGGATGTTTTTAATGGCAAAGTATTTCGAAGTATTCAACGCAATAGAAATAAAGTAAATAAATTGCATGAGATAGTCAATAATCGCTTGATCTTGATCCACAATCAAAGGTGAAGCATTAAAGTGATTTACCTAGGATAACAATAAATAAAAAATGCTTAATAATTCCATTTTATTTTTTTATACAAAATAAAACATAGATCGCCAATATATTAGGAGAGAATTATTACGTTAAGCAGAAAAGATTAATAATCTACTTCCCGATTTTAGATAGCTTTAATATTGTTAATTTCTGCAATCTTGAGTACTTATCAGATTTCCGCTTTCTTCGTCGCTACTGGTTTTCACAATAACTTTAGAATTCCTAATTGCAGAATCAGTAAGCTTCAACAAGTAACTAACTATGCAGTATCCAATTTGATGATCAAGTGAAGTACGTGCCAGAATCTAAACTTTTTAGTAATAATTTCCAATTCACTTTGATGATTTTCCGAAATGTTAAGTGATTTTGAAGAAGTACCAGAGAAATCTGAAAATAATTCCTTTGAGTAGAAAGAAATCTTCCTTTATAATATTCAGAATGTTGGTAAATAGAAGAGTAGAATCGATCAATGAAAGAAGAATAATTATAGAAAATATGATTTCAAAAACTTAAGACTTATAGATACATATTAGGAATCTTTGCTATGTAATACCAATATTTTTCGTTTATCTACAATAAATACAACAAATTATATATAATAGAAAATCCGAATAATTATTAATTTCATCAGTTATATTTATAATAGCATGAAGAATAGTGCTTCGCAAAATCGTACAATTTAATTTTCTAAAATGTGCTCTCTTTATTTTCCAAGAATCAAAAGTAAAAATAAACTTTAATAACTGTAACTAATAATTTCATATCCTAGAGTTTATTATCAAAAAGTCAACATAATCGAGGAAGGAAAATTCTAACTTTTATTACTCTATGAAGTTGAAAAATCAATTACAAGTAGTACTTCAATCATATTTTAATAAAAACTACTATTTTTTCTGTCTCCTAATGCTATGTCTGATTGCTTCTCCAGAATTTCGAATCTCGATCTCGGAAAGATATCCGGTATCCTTGTTCCAATACTGAATTAGATCAGTAATAGGATATTGTTTCAGTTCTCCAGCTAAAAATAAAATAATTATTTTAAAGTATATTCGATTAATACACTCACATAGTGTTTTGTAGTTAATAGATATTCTGTGTTTTGAAATGTCCAAGAAAAAGCTGGTTGATTCTCCTTTGTCGATTTCGGTGTAGTCGTTTCCTTGGTGAGCTCTGTAGTAAACTAGGTTTTCAGTAGCATAATCGGAGATGACTGAATAATTTTAGTTATATGGTATTTTTACACTAAAATGAACTCACAACCAATATTATCTTCGAAAGAAGTCTCCTGATTGTCATTGTTGATTTTAACCCAGATCTTCTTTTCGCTGTTGTTTGAAAATTTGATCAGTGCACTTTCACTTGATTTCGAAGGTTTGGACTTGGACGTCGAACAGATAGATAGGGTTGGAATTTCTGATCCTTCTTGCCCAACGAGGATCTGCGAAGATTTCGGAATTGGATGATTCTGACAGTAAACCGACCAAGATTTATCGTCATTTTCTATCCAGACAGTCAAAAAAGCATAATCACCTCTACTATTGTCAGGATTAAAGATTGCCAGTTGTTCAGGATCCATTTTTGTAAACGAATTTTCCGTAGGAACAGTGCAAAATACTTCATACTCAAAAGAGTTATCATCATTAGCAATTAATGATCCTAAAACACATTTATGTCTATATTGAAATAAAGTTCATACTAACCTTCTGGAACTTTCGGAATTTTGCTATTATTGACTTTATGTAATTTTACTAAAGTTTTTGAACAGCTGACAGTGACTTTGATGGGTTTGGAAAGATTATTTTTGACTTCAACAGAGGTATTGGGATTTGAGGAAGAGCTGAATAAATGGTAGAAATATTGAAGTATTTTATTGACCTGGAAAATTTAAAATCAGTAAACTATGTATTGAATATAGAACAAGAAAATTAGAACTAGTGAAACCAAAATTATCATTTAAAAATAGTAACTAGACAAATCAGCCTCCTTGTTCGAGCATCACACAAAATTTCCAAATTGGATTTTGGTGTCAAATCCTTTAAACTCAGGACTGATCCGAAAAGAAGGTCAATTATTCGAGGAAACCAAAAAATTAATTTTCATCAATTTCAGTATTTCGTTTTAAAAGTCAATGTGCTTACTGTAGATCTTTCGACACTAAACATGATGCCATTATTGAATTCGTTTATTACAATTCGAGGAAAGAGCTTTGTGTCTTTGGTCCAGTACTGAATCGGATGATGAACACAATGTTTCTCTAATTTCCCAGCTAAAAATAAATAATCATTTGGATCTTCTTGATCTATGTACTCACATAGTGGTTCGTATTCAAGTTCATAGTCAATAGAAATATAAATGGTGTTTTTAGGAATATTCAAGAAAAAGTAGGTGGATCTCCATTCGTCAATTCGAGTGTAACCTTGTCCTTGTTGAGGTTTACAGTGCACTTGGTCTCTAACAGTGTAATTAGTAGAGTCGGCTGAAAATGTTATAGGTATATAATATTTTCATATGAAATAAAGTCATAAGAATGATCATCTTTACCAGAATTCTCCACTGAGCGAATTAAAGTTTTCTTTGTTTCCTCTAAGTCGTCAGTATCAATTCTAATCCAGATCTTTTTGGAACTCTCATTATGAACATAGATCCCGCCCTTTTTTTTTAATCTCCAGGAGTTGGAAGACACTGAGTTGGGGGCCAGAGATAGGTTCTTGGGACCCTTTTCTTCGACAAAAACCAGCGAATGCCTCATAATTGGATGACTCTCACAGTACACCGACCAAGCTTTATTGTCCTTCTGCGTTAAAATAGTCAAAAAAGCGTGTTCATTTCGGTTACCATCACATCTGAATGTTTCTAGCCGATTTCGGTCGATTGTTATAAAATTATTGTTCTCAATAAGATAGAACACTTCATTCTCATGGGGATCATCATTGGTGCTTTTTGTAGATTCTGAAATACTTTTATACTTTTCTCCAAATAAAGTCAATACTAACCTTCTGGAAGTTTCGAACCTTTGTCATTATCAACTCTAGTTAACTTTGTGAAGTTTCTCGAATGATCGATTTTGATCTTGATGTCTTTAGGAAGATTATTCCTAATTTCGATCGAAGGCTTTTGACCCATATTAATTTCCTGAAAAGTGCAAATTCAGTAAACCATATATAGAGAGAATAAAAATTAATAGAAACAAAAAAAGTTACAAAAAGTAAGTCATTAAAAAGTGTTATATGTTGGATTAGTTGATTTATAAGGGATTTACGGAATTATTTGCTTTTTGGATTGAAAGTATGTTTTTTTATGTTTTTAAGGAACATCGGTTAGATTTTTTCTAAATAAAAAGAATAGTTGGCAAACTGAGAATAAATTTCAGAAAGGAATTAGTTATTCACAATCACCAGTTAATATATAAAAGTTTTTATTGACTAACTTGGGAAAGAAACTCAATTGTCTTCTTGATCGAAGGTCTTTTTTCAAAGAAAATGAAACCTTTATATTTGGAATATTGTCAATCATGTGATTCGATACTGTTGAAAAGGTATTTACGTTTGTTTGTTCAATTGATTGAAGATTAATATGGAGAGAAACTCATGCACTTTACGGAAAAAACTTGATAATAGTTCAATGTAATTTGTTTCTTGCAGAATGAAAAGCAAATGACTGACAGATTAGAGAAGAAACATCTTGCGTCAAACTGGAGGAATCGAAAGGTTCAGAAATAACTCTCGTATACTTTGGACTTCAGAAAAAGAAACCAGAATCGCCAAAGTTGATTTAACCGTGAAGTAATACAACAACCTTGAAGGAATATCCGAAGCATCAGAACTCTATGGTTGGGAATGAATTCATCGTCGATATAGAGTTAATAGAAATAATTTTGAGTCAGGGATGTAAGCTAGCAACTGATAATCTTTTTATTGTTTTTACTTAAAAAGCAGAAAAAATTTTAAAGATCAAAATTAAAGCATCCATACTTTCGGAATTTTCTGACTAAAAATTGATTCGGAGAAAACCTGGACCTTGGCAATGCAGTAAGATTACGAGAATAACAATTTCTAAATTTACTCTGAATCTTGATCTTTTTTCTCGAATCTCTGGATGTCAAACACAATTTCCTCGTCAGATTCGATTATACGGATCTTGGGAGGGTACTCGGTGTCCTCGGTCCAGTACCTGTACGGATGATTAGAAGAGAGCTTCTCCAGTCCTCCAGCTAAAATATTACATAATATTCAAAGTTTTTAATTCATCTCCTTACATGGTGTTTTGTAGTCAATGGATATGTAAACCCTGTTTTTCGGAATATTCAAGTAAAAGTTGACTTCTTGATTTTTGTTAATTTGAGTATAGCCTCTTCCTTGCTGGGTCCTGTAATACACCGTGTTTTCGAGTGTGTATTTAGAAGAAGCGACTGAAAACTTTGTTGTTACATAATGTTCTCGTATCAAAATGACTCACAAATGGAAAAACCATGTATAGAAGCTTCCAAGGATCGGTCCAAAATCATCTCTGTTTCTTCGATGTCGTCAGCATCAATTTTGACCCAGATCTTCTTCGAGCTTCGATTA
The DNA here is from genome assembly GCA_009761265.1 of Halicephalobus sp. NKZ332. Taxonomy (NCBI): domain Eukaryota; kingdom Metazoa; phylum Nematoda; class Chromadorea; order Rhabditida; family Panagrolaimidae; genus Halicephalobus; species Halicephalobus sp. NKZ332. The sequence continues at coordinate 3,730 of VOSG01000440.1, read as the reverse complement.
GTGACCGTAATTTTCCCCATTTTATACGAACTGAGGGTACTGTCGTTGCCCTGATAGATGGAAAGTGACAAGTCCATGGACTCGCTTAAATCCATATAAATCTCCGAGCTCTTCATAATCGGATGATTCTCACAATGAACATTCCAAGACTTGTCGTCATTCTCTATCCAAATAGTCAGAAAAGCGTGTTCTTCTCCATGACCGTCCGGGTTGAAACTCTTGACTTCATTCGGATGGATTATTGTGAAGGACTCTTCTGTAGAGACAACATGGAATACCTGATATTTGTGGGATTTACTGCTTTTGGCAGTTATAGGCGCTAAATTATTTTTTATTTACATATGCCTAAATTAATCCTAACCTTTTGGAATCTTTATGTTTTCACTATTACCTTTGATTAACTCCGTGAAGCTTCTTGAGCAATCGATTTTGACTTTGATTCGTTTAGTAAGGTTATTCTGGATCTTGATGGAAGGAGGAAGGCGTGGAGTGTCTTCGCCCATGTCGGTTATCTGGAAAGTATAAATTTAATAATTCTGCGTCATGTTTAAAATATAAACATTGAAAATATTTAAAAAGAAGTAAATTTCGATTAGGAAATCATAGAAAATAGTCTGGATCAGTTGACCATGAATTAGTTGATCAAGAATCATGGTCATTTGTAAAAAAATTGAAATGAGTTACTCACATTGAGAACATTATCGATCAAGTGATTCCATACTATTGGAAAAGATAATGGTCGTTAAATTAATCAATAGGTCAAAAGTTGTAGCATTAAGAGAAGTAAGTATAGTCAAAGAAAGGAAAATTGATAATGACTAATTTAACTTGTCCTTTGTGACATTAGGAAATTTATACATTACGAAAAGAACGAGGTGCAAAAAGTTTAACAATTATAGACCTAGAATATGAAAAGGTATTTTGCAAAAATATGTAATCTACTCTAGAATGATTATTTTATTTTTTTCACAACAAAAAGAAAACAAATTATGATAATTGAAATTAATTTCTATATTTTCGAAATTCTGTAACAAGAAATAAAAATAAACGAAAGAAATTACGAAGACTGATCGAAACACATCAGTGGAGCTTTTATCAATTTACTTTAAAAAAGTCAAAAAATATTATTAAACAAAATTCAAAAACTCAATTACCTGAGCAATTAGAGATCTAGAAAAAGTTTCAACAAACACAGGATTAAATCAAGGATCATAATTGACCATCTTCTTTAGAATAAAGTGTTTATTAATCCATCTTCAATCGACAATTTTGCTGGAAAATTTATTCCCCTCTGGATTCATCAATGTTCAATTTTGAATACTTAAAAATAATAATCATATGCAACTGATTAAAGTAAAACGCAACAGAATAATATGGTGAATTTTTTGTCACTGTCTGGATGTATTGTGTTTTGACAACAGATTTTCCGTTCCTATTTTCAAAGATATAATGCGATATTTAAATTCCGTCAGGCTGTCAATACATATTTACCCTTTTAATTCTTTTTTATGTTTGGGTTCAATTCGATCAACAAGGATAATTCTGTTTCTGATCAATAAATGCATCAGTGTTCCACAAAAATCATCACATAAATCAATTTTATCACTCTCGACAAAAGAAATTGTTTTTTTGTGGTTTGATTCCGCGGTTAGGCATAAGTTTCCATATGGTTTATAAGGATAAGAAACAACATCACTGTCACCAACTCAGGACCGGAATGTCTGCTAAAGGTGAAAGTAGAAACTTTCGAAAAAACAAAGATAAAGGTTATCGACCGGGATTTCTCGAAAGGTTGTTCGACATCTTTACCTGCAGGTTGGTTTGTGACTGGATTTATTTATTGAGATAATCTTTAGGCATGACTTGGATGAAGAAGAGTCGGCAACTCCTCCCGTCGGTTTTATCCAATTGGTAAACTAATAACACTCATATTTTATTAACCATCAATTTAGTTCCGATTTGGATCGAGGACTGACAAGCTGTTAGTCATTATTGGTGTACTCTGTGGAATCCTTGGTGGAATGGTCTACACATTTCCTTCTTTCATTATCGGGAAAATAGCTACAGTCCTCATTCAGTATGGTCCCGGAGACCGTGAATTGTTGACAAAGGGGTATCCCTATGTGTTTCTTGATCTCTCCTTCGCTGTTGTTGTCTTTGTCTTGAATTTCTTCCAGAACTTTTTATTGAAAAAAGCTTGCACCAATATCATCACTAATCTCAGAATTGAATTCATCAAGACGCTTCTCCGACAAGATGCGACCTGGCTAGACAAACAGAAATTCGGGGTTTTGAATGCTGAACTAACTGAGTATGACTACACATTAAAACACAATTGACAATAAATTATTCTTTCAGAAACATCGACGTGATCAAGGACGGAATCGGGGAGAAAATAGGCATGGTCATCAGAGGGTTCTCGGCACTGATTGGATGTTGCATCTTCAGTGCATGGGTAGACTGGAAAGTCTTACTGATAATCTTACCAAGTGCCCCCATATCCATCATCTTCATGTCCTTCATGGGGAGACTACTCAATATAGCAGCAAAGCAGCAATCACCATATTCTGAAAGAGCTGCGGCAATACTGCAAGAAAGTGTGATCAATGTAAAAACAGTCCAATGCTGTAATGGAGAAGGGGAGATAATCGACCGTTACTGTAAGATTCTTAAGGATGGGAGATGTTATGGAGTAATGCCGTACTTTTGGAACGGACTCTTCGATGCAGCGACCTACTCCACTTTATATTTCTTTTATGCAGTCGCGTTCTAGTAAGTTATTTTTAAAAACAAGGTAATATCCTATTGTATATAGCTATGGAGGAGTCCAGGCGTTTAGCGGGGAAATAGAGCCTGGAGATACGTACATTATTCCAAACGCCTTTTTCGGAGCTGCCTACTATCTTGCCATTGTTTCACCTTATCTTGTCTCAATTCTCAAGGCCAGAATTGCGTGTGCTCTCATCTATGCCAAGATTGACCGAGTCCCAGACATTAAAGGTGGTGAAATATATCCAAGTTTATCTGAGGGAAGAATCAGGTTCAACGATGTTTATTTCGGATACACCCCCGAAAGACAGATCCTTCGTGGATTGACATTCGAAGCTGAGCCTGGATCAACGACAGCACTAGTGGGACATTCAGGCAGTGGGAAAAGTACTTGTGTGAGTTCCTTCAATATGAGATATAAGCTATTTCAATATTTCCAGATCTCTCTGATCACTCGTCTTTATGAATGTTCTTCTGGATCTGTGAATATCGATGGAGTTGATGTTAAAGATATGAATATGAAAGCTCTTCGTAGATTGATTGGAATAGTTCAACAGGAACCAGTTCTCTTCAGTGGTTCCATCAAAGAGAACATTCGACTCGGAGATGACTCCATCGATGATATCGCCATTGAGAGAGCTTGTCGAATAGCCAATGCTCATGATTTCATAAACCATCTCTCTGACGGTTATGACACTAAGATTGGACAAGGATCAGTGCAGTTGTCTGGAGGTCAGAAACAGAGAATAGCCATAGCGAGGGCTATTGTGAATGATCCGAAGATATTACTTCTGGATGAAGCAACGAGTGCCCTCGATGTTGAGAGTGAGTTCCATGTCCAACAAGCATTACGAGCTGCAGCTGCTGGAAGAACGACAATTGTCATCGCTCACAGATTATCCACCCTGAGAGATGCCAAGAAGATTGTGGTTATAAATGAAGGTAGAGTTCTCGAAGAAGG
>VOSG01000439.1:0-30851 GCA_009761265.1 Halicephalobus sp. NKZ332 | reverse complement strand
TTATCAATTACGTATTCTCTCTATGTGAGTTTGCACATTTTAATGTAAAATTAGGGGAAATGCAGTTGGGAATATATATACTACTCAAAGCGACTATTTCTTTTTTGATAATTAAATAGTTTACTTAAATCCCATTTAACTTCTACTGATAAAACTTTTGAAGGCGGTCTAATCTGCAAAGTGATAAAGAGTAGCACCAAGATTGGAATATTTCACTTGAAGATACATTTAGACATATCAACTTGCTCTGCAAACCATCAAATTAATAAATTAATTTCTTGTTTTATGAATTTGATTTTTCATTTTTTAACATTTCGCTTTTAAATAATCAAAATTACTTCCAACACAAAATGATATATTACTTTATATTTTAGTTCCGAGCCTTTGCTAAGCTATTGATATTACAATGAATAATGTACAAATGTCGCAGTTCGATTTATTCCGCCACATCTTCGTAGCGGATCTTCATTCAGCAAATTATGGTATCGACGATGACAAAAAACAGTGTTGTAGAGTTTCAGGTATTTTATATTACACAATTCAAACTGCTAATTCACTAACTCTTTTCAGATTGGTGATCACACAAGAATTGCCAGTGGCAAGGTTATTTGAAAGGAGATAAAGAACTGCGTATTCAAATAGGCAAGGATTGTTTTGAATCACGGAAGCTTCCAAGTGTCGTGGATGACGCTGATAATGCAATCACTCATCAAAAGAATCTCCTATGAAAAAAGTGTATTAATTCCAAGACCAGCAAAGCCTATGGAGAATATTTCACACAAGTTAAAAATAATATTATCACTTTCACTATTTGTTTTAAATAAAGTGGAGTAGCGAACTGATTTTGTTAATACTATACACCATATTCTGAGATTTTTGAGTGAAAAAATGGGAAATTTGCTAGTAGATGATAGATGCACCAAAAACGCCATTTATATACTACTGGTAGGAACTCCCACGTAAAGGTCTATTTTTCGAACACCGCCAAAGAAGATAATTACAATTTCGACACATTCTCCGAGGAAGCTTCGTTGAATTACTTCAGATATGATTACAGTAGCTTCATGCACTACGACAACAGTTCATTGAATCAAAAACAAATCTAGCGGTCTTGGGACTTTATTCGAGAAATAAAAATGCACATTTCGTAGCAGACTTCAAAATCCGCTGACTTATATTATACATCATGAAATTATCAACTTAATTTTTAAGTTTGGAATTTAAATTTAGTTCAAATTAAATAAAAGTTAATTTCCAAGTTCAAGGTTAAAATTAATCTCAAACTTCAAAAATTTAAATTTATTTAAAACTTTAAATATCTTCAAGTAGGAGTTGTTAGTTGACATTCCAGAGTCATAACGATCAAGGGGGGCACCCCCATTTCCCAAGCGGAGTTCACACAAGTGGCGGGGAACGTCACCGTTTGCAGATTGATATCCATGTATTGACCGTTCGCAACGATAGCCGCATTAAGTTCCAACGTAGGATCGGGTTGTCTTAAAGAAATCGATTTCCACTAATTCCATAATTTGCAAATTTTGCAAACTCACGAGCAAGTGACTACGGCTGACATTCTACAAGTGTCACTGTCATATGCGAAAGTCATCACACCGTTTCCGAACAGGACCGAGGTCTCGTTTTGCCAGAGAGGCCCACAACAGCCCGAAGGTGTTGGCGTGGTGGTCGTTGTAGTGGTCGTTGTGGTAGTTGTCGTGACTCCCGAAGGCAATGTTGTTGTCGTTGTTAACATATCATTCGGAGATGTTGGAAAGCAACAAAAAGAAGGAGAAATCATGAGTAGTAAAGTAACAAGAAAAATAAAAATCTGGGAGATATCTTTGAAGATCAAAGTTATCTGAAATAACGTTAAATTTTAAAAATTCAAAAATATAATAATTCCAAATTTGTAATCTTAAGGAATTCTAAAATGAAGAAATAATCTAAATAGTTTTTGAATTAAAAGAATAATTTCAAATTGAAATTTTAAAAAATTATCTACAATCAAACATTTTAAAATGAGAAAAATAAAAATAAAAAATTACTTTGGGCAATATCCTGAATGCCAAACAACGGGACCATGAAGTCATGCTATCTTTTCGAAATTCATCAGAATTCGTCGAAAAAAGAGCCAGTTCCGATCTGATGTAGCTTGTGAGAAGAAAAATAATGAAAGTAGATCCGAAACGAACGACGACTCTTTCGATTAACGCACCGTAATCTTTTGCGCAACAGAAAATTGGGTCCCGGATCCGGACAATCGCTCCGAAAGGATCCACCAAGACATGCCAACGGTGAATCTAATCCGGAACCGAAATAAAAACTACTTTGCATGGATTACCAGGATCCATGTCAGTACCGACAGACGCTCTTGTTTCTGCTTTGTCTGACTTCCTCCATTAGATCCTCGGAGTTCAGACCCGTTTAATTCGGGTTGCTCTGACGAGAGACGTGTTTCAAATCACTCAAAATCCTTAAACGACGTATATAAAAAGCAAAAAACCCCTCTTACCAATCGATGGAGAATTTTTTTGGAAGGTCCTTTGGTTGGTTGAAAACAGCTTTAGGCGAGTATCTGAGATGACGACAGATAGAGGGGTCGTGGAAAGGAGATTCTCCGGGACAAGCACAGGAGGCTGTGAGACAGGATTTTTCGAAGGAAGCTATCCCTGTTTGCTCGAATTTCCTTATTACTTTACTTACACAACTGTGGGTGACTCCAAGAGTCCTGGCAATTTCGATCTTCCTCATGCCCTCTCGGAACATCAGGATTATCCTTTGGCGATCACAGGCCAAGAGGGGTCTTCCGGAAATGTACGGTCTTCCGAATCTGTTCCTTGCAGATTCTCCGACTAGAAATAAACTTAAATACATTCAAGAACTCATAAAAGATAAATTCTCATCAAAAGAAACAACTCATTTTTCTAAAAAATCGGATTTAGTATTTTGTTTCAAATGACTTTAAAATAGAGTTGGGTTTGTATCTATTTTATCATCTGGAAAGTGACTCGCACTTGAATTTCTACGAAAAAATATCCGCCATAATATGCCAAACAAATTTTTCATCAAGAAATAAATTAGTTCATATTCTTAGGAAAGTGACCCGCACCTGAATCTAGATCAAGCATAGAATTTGAAACAAATACCGATTAATGTTAAAAAATAAGTTTGTTAATTTTGCTTTTAAGGAAGCTACTTCTACAAAAACCTACTGTTGTCTCTCGTCGCAGGAATCCAGGAACCCTGGTTGAATTGATGGAACTGTCTCGAGATCTCGATAACCTTGCTCCAGTCGATTCCGTAGGGACCCGTAGCCATTACTTTTTAAACTTCCGAAAAGAAGATTTGAAGAATAATGAAACTCAAAACGGAATTTATATTTTCTCAGAGTTCATTTCAGAATTTTTGCTTTTATAAAAAACGTGCGCTTCAACTTGATTGATAATTAACGGAGATGAAAATCATCGATAACACTTTTGATAGATGTTTTTTGTTAAAGAGAAACATTTGTCTCGCTACTCTGATCAGATTTCATTTTATAAAAAATCTTTATTGATTCAACTACGACATAAGAAATCTTGCAGAAATTCCATGAGGAACTTGAATCGGAGTTGCAAAATGATCTGTCCTGGGTCTGGATTTCTCAAAGAATCCCGTCGTCGAGAAATTTGGATTCGTCGACCTTGTCTAGTATCTTCATGTTCCTTGAGTCCACGATGGAAGTACACGCATTCAACCACACCTGGATCCACATCCGAGTTACATCACTTTCTTGAGGAAATCACCCGAAGTTCAAACGACGTCAGATAAGTCTAGAGTGAGGGGTCCTGGAGTCGCTAGTATTCTCCACGAAGATCTGGGGAATATCCAGAAAACTCTTTTCGACTGCAACTTGATAAAAATCGAACGAGATCCCTTTCGAATTCAGCGAAGAAGTAACTTGTTCAAAATACCTCAGTCAAGAAGAGTGGAAAATCCCAAATCTCGACAAATCCAATTCCGAAGATCAATCTCCCAAATATCGGTTCTTTACGGATTTACTATTCCTCGACGACAGTTGCTTATTGTCATTCTGTAAGTAATCTTGTGGAAATCTCAAATCCGACGAACTTCCAGAAGAACATGAAGCCGAATTCCAGAAAGATGAAAACCTTCTTCCGAGGAAAAAGCAAAAAATTTCATGTCCGATATTTTCGAGCCGAATATTGTAACAGTAATGTAATCTCTCTCGTAGATCTCTGTGAAAAATATGGATGCCAGAAGGGGAGGGACTTAGAGGAATGTGTAGAGGGAGGGCTGGAGGAGGACAGGGAGGGAGAGCACCCAGAGGACGAACCCGGCGATGTGTGCCGCCCAGAGCCGTCGTCGAGTCCCCTGGGGGTACTGGGATATCTCCCCCACCGATGGCAACCCGACAGTGTTGCAGAAGGAGTGTACCAGTATTGGACCGAGGATATGACCAGTTTGAGTGAATATATAAGTCACGTAGACTCCGAATAAATAAGTATACGATGATTGGAAAAGTCGGTACAGCACCGCCGATTTTAGTGGAAGACCGCCGTTAAGATCATCGAGGACGTGATGCATATGACAGAGAGAGAAAAACATCGGATATACGAAAGTCGTCACCAATCCGGGGAAACATTGAAGGATCAGACTGGCTCCACAGGCACGGAAGGCGATCTCCTCCGTCAACGGACCCTGAATAAATTTCAATCAACAGCAATAGCACTAACCATGAATGCAAATCATAACAAAAACGAACCATGATAATATGACGAATCCATTGGATGTTGTTCATCGCTTTTTTCCACTCTTTTGCACCTAAATCTTCTACTAGTCGTTGTTCATATATGAAAACGATACTTACTGAAGAGCATTTCATAAGATCCATCCATATATATCATTAGCAAAGTACCGGTATAGAAAATCATCGTCAAAAAAGTCGGCAACAAGAGGGAGGCGATCGTGCCATACCAGTGAAAGCCCATCTTGTCCAGGGGATCGTCATACCTCTGAAATCACGAGTTAACTCTAAAACGGAAGAAACAAATCCCACCAGCTTCAGGAGGATATATGAAAGAACAACACTGAAGGCACAGACGATGGAAACTGCTCGAAACCGCTTCCTGAGGGTGTGGGGGTGGTTAGATCTGAGTTTGTTTTCGACCAAGTAGAGTGAACCGACGTAAATACAGGGAATTACTGCTGCAACGACTGTATAAATGATACACTGCATCGTCGTCCCTGGAAAATTTTATATCAACACCTCAGACAAAACAAAAACATAGTCTCGAGATATGAAATTAGCCCAGGTCGGAACATCGACAAGGCCGTTGTTCCCGGAAATCAATGAGAGAAAGAAAAGAGGAATTTCATATGACAAGTGCGAATTTTATATGAAAATTTGATATTTCACACAACAGTCACACATTTTATATAACAGATGAACATATTACTACGAAAAACTGCCTCTTACGACAAGAACGTATTTTATATAAAAACTTGATCATCTGCATAATAATGGAATGTTCTATACAACAATCATGTACTTTACACAGAGTTTATATTTTATATAACAACCATATACTTTATGTGAGGATATATTCTATGTAACGAACATATATTTTATATAAAAATCAGAAATTCCATACAACAATCAGGAATTTTACACAGAAATCAGATATATTATGACAATCAGAAATTTCATACGAAAACAAATCCGTTTCTTTAAATGACTAGATTTTTTAAATGAGTGGGAAGACCTCAACGCGCCAAGACTGACAACCCAAAAGCGACGAAATGAAAGGAAATGGATAACTATTTGATTCCATGGCCAAAGCAAGAACTAGATTTCTCGAACACAATCCGTCGGGACTCGTCAAATTGCAGTTTCCAATAAAAATGACGAGTGCAACCATAATTATTTCAGAAAACAGAAACTATTTTTTGATTGAGTTTTTTTCAAGTTCAATGTACACCTTATGCATTTGGGATTTGGCAAGTCCTGTCGACATCTAAGAAAAAGGAGAGATTTCTTGCACAGGGAACTGGACTAGTGTTAAAATAGTGGGGCTATAATTTTAAAATATGTAATGCTAAAATCGAGGGACTATAATTTTGAAGTATATTTTTAAAATAGTGGAACTATGATTTTCAAATATATAGTATTAAAATAGTAAGGCTGTGATTTTGAAGTAGTATTAAATGACACGATCGTATTTTTAAAATGTATGTTGTCAAAATAGTGTGACTGTTGTTTTAAGATATAGTTTTAACGTAGTAAGACTAATTAAAAACGTCTGGAGAAAACGCATTTGTAACTTCATCGACACGGAAAATCGAGTAAACTGATTTATTGTCAAAATTGTTTCAGAATTAAAACTGAACGAAGTTTAATCAAGCGAGAAATACAAACTCCTAAAGTTCACTTAACTCAATTTTCAGAATCAGATTTATTTTGAAACAAACGTGAACCCGTAATGGTTCACTGAACTCGATATTATGCACCAATATAGAAATCCAAATATTTGAAGTGATAAAAAGATAGTCAAGATATTTGAGACTATGAGTACATCCGTATGTCTAGGAACATAAAACCAAAGTTCAACTGCTTGGCATATTAAAAGAAAAATTAAACTAATTGAATGTACAAAAAGTAAAACACAACTATATGGATATATGAAAAGTAGGATGGACTAATTGGGGAACTTGCGGTCGCCATCCTCGATCAAGCTTTTTTCCTCCGGCGTCGCCATCTCCTTAGCGTACTTCACGACATAGGAACAGCTCGGGATCACTTTGTAGTCATGTTGCTTTGCATACTTGAAGGCTTCCTGAGAAAGTAAATAATATCGATACATCAAAGAAAACTAACCTTAACGAGCTGAGCGGCGTAGCCTTTGCCCTGATGCTCGGGGGGAACTTCTGTGTGAAACATGTCCAGAACGGCATTGGAGACTTTTCTGTACTCCAAAATGGATTCCTTGCCATCTGAAAAAGTAAACAAGTAAAACTGATATATGGATTAGGAAGTTACTCATGTCGATGAAGAACTTCATCGTTCTTCCGCAATGCTGAACGGATCTTGCCATAGCTTCTGGCGTCACGCGTTGTTCAAAAGTCTTGGGATGTATTTTGAGGACCTAGAAACTCTCGAGAACTTATTATAAATCACGAAAACAAAGATTTCGTAATGTTTATCGAGTTGTTTTTGTTTTTCTCTTTCTTTCGAACGCAGTTTGCATTCCTCTCTGTCGCAGCTGACTCGATTTTTTGAGACCCTCTTCATTCTCTTTTACAATTTTTGAGCTGAAAAAAGTTGCGCATTAAAGTGGTCAAAGTCGTGGAACGTGGATCTTCAGAAAGAATAATCCGGTTCTGTATCTGAATTTTTCCTTAAAAAGCAATCCATGAATTTCATTTCTTCGTTTTCCTCAAAGATGGACGACTCCGACTTGAAGAAGCCCGGTCAGAAAAGAAGTCTGAAACCCGTGGCTTTCGCCGCTACAGTATTCAGCACCGTAGCTATAACTTCTTGTATGATAGTCTTCCCATTGATCCTCCACTACATCCAGACTCTAGAATCCAATGTTCAGCTGGATTTGGACTTCTGTAAATCCAGGACCCGGGACATGTGGAAGGAGATGCTCGAAATCAAAACCGGAGGGAAGAAAGATGCTGCGAGATTGGCGAGGATTATCTTGACTCAGAAGAGACTCCAGAAAAGAGACACCTTGGCGGATTTCTGGAACAGGAGGCTCCACGACTACCAGTTGAGAGACGACCCTGTCGATAGATACGGTAGAGGAGGCTACGCCGGAGTTCAATCCGGAGGATATGGTAGTCAGACGTACGAAACTCCTAAACCGAAACCGGATTTGGGAGTCCATCAATCTGATCCTTATTCTGGGAAAACTGACCAATTCGTCGAAACTCCTTCTGTTGGATGTAAGTTTCCCGAAAATTGAAAAGAACTATTTGAGATTTTCAGGTTGTTCTTGTCAACGAGGTGCTCCAGGACCCCCAGGACCTCCAGGAAGAGATGGGATCGACGGTATCGATGGGGAACCTGGAGGACTTGGACCTCAAGGACCCCCTGCTCCTCCAGGACCTGATCCCCAATCACTTTTCCCTCCTCAATGCCCATGCGAAGCCCCCGTTGGAGAACCCGGACCGAAAGGAAGTCCCGGACAGGACGGGCCCCCAGGACCCCCAGGAGAGGCTGGAATCGACGGAAAGCCCGGGGACCAAGGGCCTCGAGGACCCCCTGGATTGCCTGGACCTCCAGGAAACCCCGGTCGTCCCGGACCCCCGGGAGAGCCCGGAACCTACAAAACCGAGATGGGGCCCCCTGGAAGACCCGGGAATCCCGGTCGTCAGGGTCCTCCTGGACCAGTCGGCCAAACCGGCAAACCTGGTCCCGATGGAAATCCCGGGAAATCAGGACCCCCTGGACCTCCCGGAGCTCCCGGACAACAGGGCAAATCCGGAGCCCCTGGGGCACCTGGCCCTGCAGGAGAGTCCGGAGCTCCCGGAGAGTGCTCTTGTCCTACTCCAAGACTCGCTCCCGGCTACTGAAATTGATCACTTTATCCTGTTGTGGATGTCGAAATAAATCTTTGTATAATTTTATTTTCTCTATTGGCACTTCATGAAACAACTCTCAATATGAAATTTTCCATTTTCTAAAATCTATTTTGAAAGGTTCTCGGAATGTATTTGGAGAATATTGCATCGAATGGAATGTAGATGTTAAAAATCGTTCGTAATCTAGTATCTAAAATAACTTGGAATCAAATATGTAAAGTAATTCAAAATCGAATATGTAAATCAATTCGGGATCGAACTCGTAAAGTAGTTCTGAATAAAGAATATGAGCATAGCTTGGAGTCAAAAATGTAAATCAATTCGAGATTCGGTTTTTGAAATAATCGAAGATCGAATATTTAAAATAATCCAGAATCTGATTTTTAAAATAATCCTATATAGTGAATATAAAATGATTCGGAATTAATGACGTAGAATAATCCAGAGTCAACCTCGTAAAATAATCCGGGGTTGATGACGTAGAAGTATCGAGAACCAGGTTTGTAAAATCATCCAGAACTAAATATAGAAAATTCAGAATCGAATAAGTGCAATCACTCGGAATCAAAGTTCTAAAATAATTCAGACTAGAATTTTTGAAACGATTCGAAATCGGTGACGTACATTACTTCAAAATAAGGTATCGAAGGTAATCCAGGATCAAACCAGCAAAAAGTCCAGAATTCGATATATGGATTCACTGGAAACCGAGCAAGCTCTCTCGGGAGCCAGCGATGGACTTCATGCTGTCAGTGTCTTCTGAATGCTCTTCTTCTTCATCCTCCTCGTCTTCTTCTTTGTCTTCGTCACTCAAATTGACATCACTATCTCCATCGGTAGCATCCTGGATCTCAGCGAGAGCGGCAACAGAGTTCTCGAGATCGACCAAGTTGGAAACATCCGCTGTGTCTTCCTCGACAATGCTGTTCATTTTCTTCATATTATCTCTATTTTCCTTAAAAATGTACTTTAAAAACCAAATTAGAAAGAAAACAAACTTGATTGACGTTCGTTTGAGAAGTATCGATATTGATCATAGGGACCATGGATCGCGTGATAGAGCCGGCTCTCGAGGGTCTGATAGAGTTGCTCCTTTGAGGTAGTTGTTGGGGTTTCCATTTCCTCAAGGTCTCTATCAACAACTTAATCAATGTCCAGTCACCCAAAGGAATATTCAGCTGTCTTTGAAGTTCGTTTAAATCACAAGATTGAAGAACGAGTCCATTCAGATTCAGAATCAAGAACAGAGGCAAAATCTGCTCGTTTAGTCGCTGCTGTGGAATATTCAGTTTCGACACAAGAGAAACTACCTCCTCGATGGACATCTTGACGAGGGGCTTCATGAGGGTATTCCAAATCGAGATGTCATCGAAGAGGAATTCCGCAGCCCCCAGAGGTTGCATGGGTCCGATGTCTGTTTCGTCATTCCCGAAAGTTCCTTCGAATTCCTTCCTCTGGTCCTGGACTAGTTTTCTCAAGTAAGGATCCAAGTTCGAGGTACAGGCCACCCACTGTTTCATCTGGCCCGTCGTCAGCTGGTCTGATTTCGAATTCATTTTCCTCAAGAATTGTTCGAATTCCTTGGGATTACGGTCCAATTGAATAAGAACATTTTTCCTTCGAAATTGGTTTTTCACAGTATGATAAAGTTCGTTGATTGTTGTTTGCTCATCCGTGACATCTTGTGATTTTTCAATCAACCAACACATTCTGTAAGGCCACTGTTCTATCAAGGCAATCCAGAAGTACAGTAGACCCCAGTTGAAGTCCACCTCGAAGGTTCTCAAGAGACGTCCCGTCAAAGCCATAGAGTTGACGATTCTCCTGACGGTCCTAGGGTTCATGTTCGAAAAGTCACCTTCTGTGGGGGCGAATCCGGGGGAAACCATCCCGGGGTCCTTCCCGGTCACGTCCCTGAGGGAGATCCTGGACTCTCGGAAGGTGTCCGATCTTCCTAGTGCCCTCTCCTTCCACTCGGAAACACTTTCGCATCTTTTCCTCAAGTTCGACTGGAGTTGTTTTATAGCAGCGTGATGAAGGAAGAAAGGCATATTGATGTTGTTCTTCATGTATTCATGACCTGTGATTTCATTCGACGACAAAGCTCCCCGGACATTCTGGTTGATGGCATTTATAATTATGTGGGGATCAACTGCGAGAACAACGATAAAAGGCAAATTTTGTCTGCTAGCAAAAAATAAAATAAGTGAATCAAAAATTTGCACCATCTTGTTTTGTTCACATCCATCTAATCCATCAACCATGATCACAAGTCTGGTTTGACTGTTTGTAAAAGCATCTAGAGTATGAACAAGAGAAACAATATGATCAACTTCTTTCTGGAGTTTCTGAATCATCCTTTCGAAAGGCATTGTATGGACATTTGTTGCGATTTTCTTCACTCTTCTAACCGGAGCTTCAATGAAAATCTGAGAAAAAATAACATAGAGAGGGAAAACTGAGGCAACTATGCAGATCACGAAGCTACAGATAGCAACAACCAGGTAACTCGCGTTGGAGTACAATCTCGATTCGGAATCGAAGTGAGCAATCAACATTATTATCCCGAATGAAAATGAAATAATAGAGACAACGATGTAGAAAATAATAGGAATTCCCGCTAATGTACGGTATCGGGAATTACGGTAGGAGGAATTCGAGGCCTTGAAGGCGGAGAACAATCTCACAGCCAAGACACCGTAGTGGGACTCGGCGGCTTCGTAGAGACTCTGCACGATGTTCGTTAAGGCGTGTTCCCCTCCGATGAAGGATAGTCGGTGGTCGTCTGCGAAGAGGAAAGTCACCGGGGATACTATCAGGTCCTTGTCTGTTCTTATGGGGGGATTCATCGTCAAAACGGATAGAACTAGTTTAAGTCTCGCGAAATTTCTCGCAACAACTCTACCAGTAGCTATGGTATTTGCCCATAATTTCACTTCGCTACCGTAATAAATGAATAAATAAACCACCACGATGAGAATAAAAGTGACCAATCCAACTCCACAAGGATATATGATGTTGTAAGTCGACGAAAAAGCAGCGACAATTCCGGAGAAAAATAAACTCATCAAAAAGCATATCAAAAAAGTTCCTCCAAAAAACCTCCAGGACCAATACAACTCTGTTCCATCGAGCCAAGATCTGGAAAAACTCCTCATCGATTCCCGGATTTTCGGAAGGAGAAGGGATTTACCAGATCCCCATTTCGCGAAAAGTCCAATCATCAACGGCAACGTCAAGTTCGGCTCACAGACAATATCCGCGAGGACGTCACTGTAGGCATCGTACCCAAGCATGTTCTTGATATCCACATCAGATCCTATAGGTCCAAAAATGGAAGGCAAAATTGGATGAGGATTTTGTTGGTCAATAGAATACGGTGTTTCGCCAAATTTGTTCGGTCGATACAAAAGTTTCGAGTCACTGGGGTTCACGAGAAGCACCTGGGTGAGTCTGGTGGATCTCGCCCTGAGGGCCAGATGAAGGGGATTATCTCCGTTGTTATCCGTGGCCCCTATTTTAGCTCCATGGTTCACGAGAAGTTGACAGAGGGCCACATCCCTATTTTTCACTGCTCGAAGTAAACTTGTTTCACCTTCCTGGTTCTTCAACTCCAGATTCGGCTTCCTTTCCAGAATAGCCAACACAATATCCATGTAAGACTTGTCGATCGCAAGATGAAGTGGAGTCCGGTTCTCGGAATCTCTGGAATTCACATCTGCATATTTATCTAGAAGCATCTTCACGATCGTCAAGTTCCCGCTTCTGACGGCACTCGCGAGGATGGAGTTCCCGAAACGATCTACCAGGTTCACAAAAGCTCCGGCATGGATCAGATCTTGAGCAATTTCGACATATCCTTCTCTGCAAGCGATAGCCAGAGCAGAAAGCCCGTTGTAGTCACAGACATTCACATTCGGTTCTCTCGCGAGGATGGCTTCGACGACCTTCACGTAGTTCCCCCTGGTTGCTAGCATCAAGGCAGTGGAGGAGTACATTCCGACAGCATCCAGCTCACATCCAGCGTTCAACAAGTCTTCAACGATGTGCAGAAATCCTTTCCTAGCAGCCCAGATTAAAGCTGTACTTCCGAATTTGTCACATGCATTAACATGGACATCAATCTCGAGTAGTTTTTTTACTATGTCCCCGAATCCTCGACCAGCAGCAACAATTAAGGGGGTCATCCCGTCTTCTTCGCCAACGACGTTTGCATGGGCCTTCCTCTCTAGAAGAAGTTCGACGACGGACAGTCTGTCCTTGTAGGTCGCCCAGAGAAGTGGGGTCCAGCCCATGAGATCGGGTTGGTCCGCAGCAGTCCCGGCGTCGAGGAGCATTCTGCAGATTTCAGTATGTCCTTCCTTAGCTGCATTCAAGAGAGCACTCCATCCATCGTTATCCGTTTCCTCGACGTCGGCATCTGGAAGAAGAAGGGGAACCAAATCTTTCTGTCCTGTTCGACAAGCAGTGATTAAAAACGTTTCCCCGTTGCTATTTCGTAATGTAGATGCTTTCTTGTTGGAGAATTGGATTCCCGGTGGCATGAGTCCTATCTCGATCTGGGAGAAGTAATCTTCCACCTGCATCGGATTGGGCTCCTCCGCCTCCAGCAGTCCAGCCCCGATGGAGCTGTCCACTTCCTGGAGCGGAAGCATGACGTCGTCTGAAATTTTCTCGTAGAGTCATGATATATGAAAACGAATAACGGGTTCAGAAAAAATCACGAATAAAAAAATCCTAGTCTTTGGTCGAGAAACCGTTATTCTGAGAGCCCTGGCGAAATGAAAACAACGTTAAAAACATTTTATTATACTGATTTCAGTTTTATTACTTTTTGGACGGGATTTTATACATAGTTCCAGGGTATGACATACGGGAAATATATAATAAACTCGGGGAAAAAACTATCAATAAAAAGTCCCAGTCTGTGGCCTGAGACAGCTAATCCGGGAACGCTGGCGAAATGAAACCAACGCCAAAATATTTTACTTTAGGCACTTTAATTTTATTATTTTTAAAATTTAACTTTTCGTATAACAATAGAGTTGTGACATATGGGAATAAATAATAAGTTAAAAAAATCGTCAATAGCGAGTCCCAGTCTTTGGTCCTAGGCAGCTATCTGGGAGCTTTGGCGAACTGAAATGAATGCAAAAATTTTTTGATAATTTTAACTTTTTTCCAAAAACTGGATTCCTTATGTAATTAACTTTTATTACGATATTTTCTCGTTTCTAATCATAACATAAGAATAATGCCGCCTTCCGTGAAGTCCCCGGCTCGACTACTACATCAAGTTTCTTTCAAAACTTCCTTCGATGATGACACGCAATCAGTGAGTTTTCGTTTTAGATTTATTTAATTTTTTCATTTACATTAACTGTATTGGGAATCTTCCACAATTTTCGTTCTGTCCGTTTGATTCGAATGTGAATTTATAAGTTAGTTCAACCTGCAATTGTTTAATTTTCGGTTTTTGATATATGAACACTTTTACTCACTTCTTTGATGCCGAAATCCGTGGATGAAACCATTAAAACTTGGCTTATTGTGGGTGTGGGATGGAGTGGATGGAATCCTGCTATCGACGTTGTCGAAGTCGGGAGTAATTTTATGTAGACATTCTGAATTTACTCAATTTTCGAATTTTTAAAATTAATTTTCCCTACCTTCGTTAATGACATCATATTGAGCTTTATATTAGTGGCCGGATGTGGATTGTTCATCGATATAACGCTCACAAAGTATTTGATAGTTTGGCTTTTCGCATTGGGATATTTGGCTGGATATAAGATCCCTTTCGCGAGTTCCGCATTCAGAAAAATACAGGTTATTTCGTTGGCTAAAACAGTTCACCTTCTTTAATTTTCCCATACTTTCCGAAACTCACAGATAGTCAGATCAGCAACTGATTTCGGAGTGTCTTCGAGTCGAAAAACATCGGAATTCGGCGAGATTGGATTTACGAAATTATTTCCGAGACGAATAGAATCCAGTTCATCAAGCAGCGATTTGGATTTGTCCTGGAAGACAGATTCAGGGACGTTGTTGACGTTTATCCCAATCGTATCTGTTCTTTCTTTGTATTGTTTCCTCTGGGGTGCGGGGGACAAGATGCTCAGGAGATCCACGTCGTCCTGATTTTGTGGACTAATGCTCCCAATACCGAGATTAATATAATCCCCATTTTCCACTTTTAGGCTACTTGTTTCTTTTTGGGCAGATTCTAATTTCGAAATGTTTTCGTTATAAAGTTGGAGAGCCCTGTTGATGGAGTCGTTGAGGGAGAGAATATCCGCCAACACTTCGTCCTGGGACTCTGCGGCTTCGGAAGCGTATTTGAACAAAGTGGGTCTCGTCGTGAGGAGCCACTGTTGCATTTCATTGATGACGGTAATGTCGTCTGTACTGTATCTGGAATCTGAAGTGAAGAGTTCGTTTATATCTGTATGGGATTTCGTCAACATCTCTTGGAGGACCTCGGCATAATTTTTCGCTGTATCTAGCATTTGTTTACGTTCCATCGATTTTAAAATTTTCTGTTCATCCTAAAAATTGTTTATAAATTAATGTAAATTTAAATTTGATTCCCACCGATCGGACCATGCTTTTTATCAAGCGGTTTGCGGCTTGGAGATCTTCCGGATTTTTGCTCTTCAATAGTTCATCGAGAAGTTGTGATTTTTCTTCATCCTCAAATGAAGCTAATCGAGGTGGGGATTTTGGGATTTGGGGAACATCTACTTCTAATATGGGATCGAAGTCGATAATGGACTGTTCCTTAAGCATACTGTAGACCTGTTGAAGTTTCTCTACGTGTTTCATGGACTGCTTCCATGAGAACAGAATCTGGATGGCCTTCTCCTTGACCTCGGAGGAGGTGTCAATTCCTTGATATTTTGGGGACAGTAAGCGGATAAATTGGTTCAGAAATTTGTATTTTCCAATTTCGCTGGCCAACCTCGAACCACATCTTCTTACACAAATATCCATCACCTGAAAGAAAAGTTATATGGAATTATATGAATTATTACTTACATCGAGAGTATTCAAAGCTTCTTTTTGGTCCGGACTGAGTAGTCTGTAGGATAAAATCTTCATGGTGATACATGGACCTTCGTATTCGTTGACGATTCTACTGCATAGTTCATCTGCGAATTGTTTTCTGTCCTTTTCTGCCGCAAAAGGATCCACTGCTCTAGCTGAAAGTTAATTTTAAAATGTTCCCAGAATTAAAAAGTACTTTAAAAGTATTTTTTGAAATTAAAAACTTTTAACAAAAGAGATTTTACCAATATTCACGAAATATGTTAGCAATGTTCATGGACAAGTTTTACCAATAATCATAAAAAATTCAAATAATGCTTAAAAAATTTACCAATAAGGTACTCTATCGGCTTGGTTGACATGACTTGGGTTTTTTACCGGTTTAATGTTGACTCGTCTTAAGTGAATTTTGGATTAGAATAAAAGTTCCTTTTAAAAATTAAGGAATCGGAATTTATTAGAAACAAGTAGAAGCAGAAGAAGTACTAGTTGTCATTCTGGTTCTTTGCCCAAGGCGTCAATAGGGCCCTGCCATGGCATAGTCCCATTTTTCGATGACGACGGACATACTTTTTTACTTTATATGTCTCTACTTTTGTGGACATACTTTTATTTTTATGAACATTTTGGAATGAAAATAAAAGCATTGTAATTTTAATTTTTTAGATTCGTATGAAGAGCAAATGTGCGGGTGGATTTTCGACAGTTGTTTTTGAAATAGATTCGGAATCATCCATTGATTATCATGGTAGATTTCTGAAGCTGAAGTCCTTGAACTCTCCATATCTGGCACAATACGTGGAATTTACGAGACTAGCATGTGGTTTGTTTGAATTTTCTTCGAATTTTGGAGTTTTTTATTTTAAAATATTTAGATCCGTATAAAGTAGCTTTGACTTGTGAACATCCCAAAGGAACACCGCTTTCTCTGATTTTTTCTGAATTGACTAATGATCAGAAAAGGGATATTGGATTTCATCTTCTTTCTGCTATGGATGTTCTTCACAAGTCTGGAATCCCAGTTGGATATTTGTCCCCTCAAAATGTAATCGTGGACAGGATAGGAAAATCTTGTGTGAGTTTTAATTTCTAATGATTAAT
Source organism: Halicephalobus sp. NKZ332 (assembly GCA_009761265.1). Taxonomy (NCBI): domain Eukaryota; kingdom Metazoa; phylum Nematoda; class Chromadorea; order Rhabditida; family Panagrolaimidae; genus Halicephalobus; species Halicephalobus sp. NKZ332. Next base: position 14,117 of record VOSG01000439.1, on the reverse strand, counting down.
TTTATAAAATATTTCTTCATAAAGGTAGAAAATTATTTTTGGTAAAAACAAAGAGTTTTTTAGTTCATCCGACTTATTCATTATGGAACTTTTTACCTCCTAGGAGAATCGGCATTCACGAATGTTTTCAATATTTTCACATTGACTCCGGAAAACATCATGAAGGTTCCCGGAACTCAGAAACAAAAAGATCTTTTTTCTTTGGGGATTTTGCTGAGATCAATTCAGATGGGATTTGATCTTCATGCCGACTACAGTCTGAGCAGATACTGTCAGACAATTTCCAGTGTCCTTTTGGAAGCCCCGGAGCCCTGGAAAGATTTTACTTTGGGGGATCACCTGGATATCTTGTTCCCAATGAAATTGATATATGGACAAGCGGATATTCCGGAAATGGATCCAGTTCTTGAGAAAGTTGTTCGATTTTTGTTGACATTGGATCCTATGGAAAGACCTGAAATAGGACATTTGATTTCTTTCTTCGATGAAAAACCGTATGTTCCTCCTGTAAGCGAAGAATTTCCTCCTGAGATCCAACTTCATCTTTGGAAATTGTGTGGGAAATCTATTGAGAGAAATCTTCTGGATTCAAAATTTATCTATGTTTCATCTTCTTTGGTTATGATGGTTCATGGGTAGGTTTTAAATTATTTTTTATGGAAGAATTTTCTTGGAAATTCGGAATTTTAATATTTTTTGTAAAACTATGTTTTAGGTATATTTCTCGGTATTTGAAGCATTATGGAATTGACCAATCTCATGCGAAAAAAGACTACAGGATTTTTGTTCAACCAGATAAGAATTTCCAAAGCTCGAAAAGTGAAGCAAAAGAATACCTTGCTCAAAAAAATATGAACAGATATCGATCAGGATGTTCAGAAATGGACACAAATCAAAGAAATGCTATTTCTTCTAACAGATTTCTGAGATTTGTGGCACTATATGATGATAAAAGTAAAGCGAAAAAACTCCTTCGATCGGATATCCCAAATTCCGTCAGATGTCTCCTTTGGTCCCAGAAATTGACGATGAAAAACACAGCTTCATATTTATTCAACGTCTGTAATAATCCTCTAGCAGTATCCTGTAAACATCAACTGAGTCTGGATCTCCCGAGATGTCATCAATATGACGAAGCTATGACCCTTCCGAGTATCCAGGCAAAGATAACGTTGATTATAGAAAAGATTCTTGCTGTCAATCCAGAATTTTCTGCATACTGGCAGGGTCTGGATTCTCTGGTTGCTCCATTTGCTCTTCTTTATGCGAATAACGTTGAAGATGGATTTACAGCTGCTTTCCAATTGGTGGATAAATTTACTCCGGATTATTTTACTCGACACAGTAGTCATGCTCTGGAAGAATCTTTGAAATTATTTTCGAAACTTATTTTCTTCCATCATTGTAATTTGGCGAATTTTTTGAGAGAAAATGGACTGTCACCAAGTACTTTCGCAGTTCCCTGGCTGTTGACCTGTTATGCTCATGTTTTTCCATTTTCAAAGTTATTCAATATCTTTGATGAAATGCTAAATAGGGCCTCATTTTATCCTTTATGTATTGGATTAGCAATCTTGGAACTTTCATCGACGGAATTGATGGATGCTCTCAGAGGTGATGAAGCTTTCAAAATTCTCGGAAATGTTTCTGGTAATTCCTTAAATCATTTTTTTGTAATCTTGAAATTTTTTAGATTTGGATGTCAGTGTTCTTTTGAAAACTTCAGACAAAATTTACGAATCAATCCCGTGCTCTTGTTTTTTCAGAAAACATGCAGAAAAACATTGGGAAATGTCGGAATTCAAGCTACAGTACTCTTTTGAGGAATTGGAAAACCTTCTTGTTCCCAAAATAGCTCCAGAAGATTATTATTCATATTTTTTGAAAAACGAAGCCATATTGGTAGTTTCTGGAGGAAATTCTGCTGATCCGAGAATTATTTCTGTTGAAAAAACTCCTTCTGAAGTGGACGAAAAAACCTTGAAACAAGCTAATTTGGACGGAAAATTGATAGGCGTGATTGGGGACGATCATATGAAAGTAATTAATCTAGCTAATATCCTCGCCGAAAAATCCATAAACAAAGTATGTGTCCTGGATTCTACCTGGGTTTTGTTCCAGTTCAACCATGATCTCTGAATCTCAATGGGGTATTTGAAATTGTTTTTACTAACATAATAACGATTTTACGTGTACTTGAACACGTTTATGTTCTTTTACTAATACAATAACAATTGTACGTGTATTTAAAAGTTTCTCTTTATTAACAATGATTATTGTACGTGTATTGGTTGGAATTGCTCAAGATGCCAAAGTTATTGGGAAATAAATATTTTAAAATTGTTGATTTTGAAGAAATGGAATTTTTTATGAGAAACCTCATTTATTATGTTTTTCCAGCTGCGCCTCGGGACCCTGGAGTCTCGACTCGGAGGTCCTTGTACAGACCAATATCAATCGATCGTCGGGAAAAAGGAATGATTGAATTGCTTCAAGTAGAACTCTTATCAGAAGCATCCAGTCAGAAATTAGCTTTCAGATTAATGCAATTTTCTTTTCTCGGTTTTTTTTCAGGAAATTTTTTTCTACTTTAATTCCGGTTAATTTAATTGATGTAAAGTTTTACTTAAAAAAAGTAGATTTCAGGATGGGGTCTGGAATGAGTATCCAGGATGACACTGTCGAAAGACTCAGTAACGAAAGTGGATGTAAGTGTTATTATTTTAAAATTTTATTATTTAAAAAAAATTTAATTACTATTTTTTAAATTTGATTATTTCCCAGCTTTTTGTATTTAATTATCTATTTATTCTTAAAATTTTATTATTTTTTAAAAGCATCGATGATCATTTATCTTTAGTGAGCAAAAAATCAATAAAAATGCTCTATGATAGATTCCTCGCTTTGGCCAAACATAAAGATGTGAATTTAAACGAATCCTTCATGACCGAAAATGACTTCCGTGATATTCCCGAACTCGTCAAGAACCCCCTCGGACCCAGACTCATCGAGGCTTTCTTCGCTGTTGCCGAGTATGTTTTTCTTTTAATTAATTTTTAAGTTTTATTTTTAATTGACTTCTAAAGTTTACTCTTTAGTTAATCTTAAATTTCTTTTAAACATTTTATTCGTTTTTTAAATGATTAAAATCTTTAATTTCCTCAACTTCATTCAAGTTTTTAAAATTAAACTGAATTTTATTTATTTTCTAAATTAATTTTCCAAAATTTTAGTGTTGAAGAACGTCGAGTTTATTTCCGTGATTTCGTTCGAGTTTTGTCTCACTTCCGGCCGATCGACAAAAATAACCCGCATCCATGGAATTCTCGTGAAGCAAAACTGAGATGTAAAGAAATACTTCTCATTAAAGTTTTCTTTTAAATGATTTTTTTTCAGTTGCCTTTACAATGTACGATTTAAACAAGAGCGGGACCATCACCAAGGACGAATTCACCGAAATTCTCAAGGTGAGAAAAAAAAGAAAACGAACATAGATCAGATTTTTTTGTAGAAAATGATAGGGGACAACGTGAGTCAGCAAAAAGTCGACAGCATAGCTGAAAGAACTATGAGGGAAACTGACGGAGATGCTGATGGATCCATCACTTTCCAAGAATTCTGCCAAGCCATGGAGAGGACGGATATCGAGCAGAAGATGTCCTTCCGATTCCTCACTTGATCCAAATCAAACATGAATCGATCATTTCTATCAGAATCAAGACTTAATCATTCTTTGCACATCGAAAATAACTCAGTCCTTATTATAAAAATCAAAAATCAATCAATTTTTTTGTAAAACTTGAAAATAATTGATTTTTGCTTTTCTTTATCGTGATCAAGAATAAATCAATCTTTTATAAAAAGTAAGAATTAAGAAGTAATTGATTTTTATTTTTCTTTATTCTAATGGAAGATCAATCGATTTTTCTTTTTTTTGTTCTATTGAACTTTTTTTAAAATTTTATTAGTTTGAAATGGACCGACCAATCAAAGAAACGATTTCGCTGCAAGGAAATCCGGTTGATTTTGTTTACTCCTCCCTAAAAAAGAGGAACTTTACTGTAGAATTTCGAAAAATCGTGATGTTCACATGTTGTTGCAATCTTTCACGTTGTTTTATTATTTTCATTATTTTCACAAATATCAAACTCAAAAACGTTCAGTTCTTTGGAATTTGGACAGAATACTTGTCAATGACATATGACGTGACTAAATTTAAAAAATGATCAATGTTTAAACAAAGAAAACTATACATTTGAAATAAAACTTGAATTTCTTTCATAAAAGAATGCAAATTAATAATTCCAAGACTAAAGAATTTAGCAAATTTTAATATTAAAAGAAGATGCATTGAATCTAGTACGTAAATATTTCTAGATTCTATTTAATACAAATTTTACACTTGTTTTATCAAATACAGTACTGGAGAAACCCACGAATTAAATGAGTTGTACAAAGATTAGTTCCAGTATCTTGTGCAAATTTTGTATATAAATTCTTATTCTCTCAGTATTTTCAATTCGAATCATTCTATATATAGTTACTTCTCTTTGTCCTCTATTTTCGAATTCATATGCAAACTTTTTATCTGTTTTCCATTTCCGAAATTTCAGTTGTTATACATGTACATTTTATCTTATTTTTCTTCATCTCTTTAAAATTTGAATCGGTAGTTTGATTGTCATACGTTTTCGTTTCTTTTTAGAAGTCCTTATTTCATTTCTCCACGGTGACTCCAGTTTGCCGTTTCAACGAAACGTAAAACTCCAAAAAAACGAAAAACTATGCATTTTTAAACTAAAATCGTTTTTTGAACTGATTTATTTTGTCTGAATTTGGAGTGGTTTTTTTCAAGTTTTAGATTTTTTAAAAATTTCGAAATTTTAAAAATTAAGGAAATTGATTTTTGAAAGGAGTTTTTGAAAGCACTTTTTCGATGAAGGAAATGGGCGGATTCTCTTTAGGAAAAATCATATTAATTTCCCTTGGAATGATCATTTTACTTTCCACTCAAGTGATCATATTAATTTTCGTTAAAATCATGATACACATTTTCGTTGAAGTGATCATATTAATTTTCGTTAAGTTGACGATATTAATTCATGGGGAAGGACTGTCTAGAGATCATTCTCGCAGATTCGCGGTCACGTTTCGAGACAATTGGGATCCCCGATAATATCTCCGAGTTTGTCATTTTTATTTTTAGTTACCTTTGTGGCAAATATGGCTTGCCCCATGGGATATGGAAATGTGAGATTTAACGGTGGTGATAACGGACGTCTTGATGAAGATGTTGAATCCGCTCAGAACGGTGTCAACAAAGCCACCATGGGGAAGGGTGTCTCGTATAGGGATTATCTCCAACTGTCGAAACTCCTGGATTGCCAGTCGATGAGATCCGCTTCCCAAGGCATGCCGGTTCCAGATGAACATCTCTTCATCATCATCCACCAGACTTACGAACTCTGGTTCAAGCAAATCATCTTCGACATCGATCACATCAGGATGCTACTCAACAACAGAGTCGTCGACGAAACCAAGACTTTGCAGATTGTCAGTCTGTTGGAGAGAACCGTCAGAATTCTGAAGCTCCTCGCCGACCAGATCCTTATTTTGGAAACTATGTCCCCACTCGATTTTGTCGAATTTCGGTAATTTTTCAAAACATGATTTCGAAAATCCTTCGAATTTCTTAAAATCAGTTTTTTGTTTGTTTTAGAAGTTATTTTTCTAGAAAATTGAGAAATTTTTTTGAGTTTCGAATTCTAGAAAGTACTTGACATCCGCCTCTGGCTTCCAGAGCCTCCAATTCCGGCTTCTCGAGAACAAGCTAGGTGTGCAATCCGACAACCGGGTAAAATACAACCAACAACACTACAGACAAGTGTTCCAAAATGAGGAGGAGATGGAAGCCCTCATTGACTCCGAGACTACCCCGTCTCTCTTCAAGTTAGTCGAGGTCTGTTTTTATTTTTAATTACAATTAATTCTTTTACTTTTTTTATTCTTTAACCCTATTTCTTGATTTCGAAATTTATCTTTTGTGATCAAAGATCAAATTGTTTAGAAATGGCTGGAAAGAACCCCAGGAGTGATGTCGACGGATGACGATGAAACGAAAAAAGAAATTCCTTTGTGTAACGAAATCGATAAACTTGATCTTAACAGTGATGAACAAAAAGTAAACTCTCCTGATCCTAATCCCGTTAATGGAGAAATAGAAAATCCGGAAAAGTGTCCTATAAAAAATCCTGGATGCAAAAATAACGTCACAATTGGAATGGAAGAGAAACCGAAATTTCAAAAAGGATTTTGGGCAAGTTACGTCCGATCCGTCGAAAAGTACCTTGCGGATCTGGAAAAAGAAGCAAATGTAAGATAAAAACAGTTTTTAAAGTTAATTCTCAAACTTCAGAATCCAGATATTTCTGAAGATGAACAGAAACAACTCCAACAGGAGTTCCAGAAGACAAAACTCAGTTTCGAAACGATTTTGAACGATGTAGAGTACAACAAGTACCTTAAAAAACAAGAGCGTCGACTGAGTCACAGTGCTCTGAAGGGAGCCTTGATGATTTACTTCTACCGGGATATGCCTCGGTTCTCGCAGCCCTACCAAATCCTGACTTTCTTGATGGACATAGATTCCCTCCTCCAGAAATGGCGTTGTACGTTTTTCATTAATACTTTTCTAGAAATCTGATTCATTTTTTTAGATAATCATGTTATGTTGGTCCAGAGAATGTTGGGCAGCAAACAGGGAACAGGAGGTAGTTCGGGGTACTTGTATCTGAGGACGACGGTGAGCGACAGATACAAGATCTTCCTGGACCTCTTCAACCTCTCCACCTGGCTTATTCCCAGAGCCTACATCCCCAAACTTTCCCCCAAGATGGTTCGTACCTTGTCCCATCACGCAAATTTGTCTGCTTGGGACCAGACCGATTGAAAGTTGATCCTTGTAAAGAACAAATTTAACGAGTAATGAAAGATTTTTATTAAACGATGTCTAAATAGGGAAACTAATAAGAATGATTAGCCACAAACAAAGATTCAGCAGCAGCGGCGGCATTTTCCTCTCCGGAGTACTTGCCCTGTTGAGCATCTCCATTAGCCTTGGCTCTATGAAGGAGAGTCTTCTGAGCAGCCTGGATATTATCATCCTTTCCTTGCCAAGCCTTCAAAACAGAAGCTTGGAGGGCACGACCGTAGCTGAAGGACAGAGACCATGGCTTGACTCCTGGAGCATTGTTGATGGCGTTGAGGTTTTTCGTGGCTTCCAATTCCGATTGACCTCCGGAAAGAAAAACGATTCCGGGGACGGCCGAGGGGACTCCTCGACGAAGAGCCGTCACAGTAGCTAATCCGACTTCTTCTGGAGTGGATTTCTTGGAGGAAGACTGGCCCGGAGTGACCATGTTGGGTTTCAGAAGGGTACCTTCGAGGTAGATGTGGTGGTCGGCCAGGGCCTTGTATACGTACGCAAGGGTCTGTTCCGTGACCTTCTGACATCTCTCAAGATCATGTTCCCCGTCACAAAGAACTTCCGGCTCCACTATGGGGACCAGACCGTTTTGCTGACAGATGGAGGCGTATCGGGCGAGGACGTTGGCGTTCTCGAGGAGAGCGACGTTGGAAGGCACATGGGGTCCGATGTGGAGGACACATCTCCACTTGGCAAAATCACATCCTCCCTTTTTGAATTCTGCTGCTTTTTTAGCGAGGTTGTCGAGTCCTTGGGTAGTACCTTCGTCAAGGGTACCTGGCAGAGGAACAACTCCAAGGTCGAGCTTTATTCCAGGAACAACTCCTTGTTTTTTCAAAAGATCAACGAATCTTTCTCCTTTGTCTGTCGACTAAACATCGTCGATCATTAAAAAATCGATCCTTCGAGAAACCACATGATAGTTCCTGATTGTTCTTTGATCGAGATCAAGGGCACAACCGTTCTCTAACTTTTGAGTTTTTTGGAAAAATTGATTAACTCACCTGATTGAAGGTTTCTTCATAGAGGATGACTCCGGAGATGTGTTCACCCAAGCTCGGTGTCGTGAAGAGGAGTTGGCGGTAGCGACGGCGGTTTTCTTCGTTGTTCTCGAGGTTGATACTCGAGAAACGTTTTCCGATAGTTCCTAGAAAATTTCATTAATTTTAAAGAAACAATAATTCGATTAAAAAACCAGGAAATCGAATTAACATTATTTGGAGGCAATTAAATTTCACTAATAACTTAAAAACAGATTCTTTGATGAAAATAATCAAACTGATAAAAAGTAATGTTTCGACCATAAAGAAAATAAACTTTATTAATAACAAAGTGAGTTTACTCATAACAAAGAAAAACAAACCAGTGCTTTCGTCGGCAGCGAGGATTCCCCTGCCAGGTTGGCAGATCTTGGAGGTGATGCTCCGGAGCTCGTTCTCCTGTTCCTTAGTCAAGGCAGCTCGGTAAGAACCTCCGACTTCAGCCATTTTACTACTCGAATAAACAACTACAAGATTATTTTTTATTTTTGTGATAATATAAAACCCGTAAACAAGGACGAAGATCAAGAGGTCAGGAAACAGAAACAGAGCAAAAAGGAATGACTGGTAGTTCCCAAAAAACGGAGAGAAAAATGGCCAGATTCGGACGAACATGGAAAAACGACCTCCGCAGAAAAATGATTTTGCACGTATCATTCTATCGAAAACTGTCCGGCGTATCTCATCTCGATGTTCCGTCTTTACAATCTATGAAAACAAATTTGTCCATCATTGTCGATAGAAAAATGTCGATGGAGCAGGTTCAGCTGTAAACAAAAACATTAAAATTAAAAGAAAACTTTTAATTCTTACGTGGCAGGGGGATCGAAGTGATTTTCGGAGGGGGTACCGGAGCTGGGGGTGGCAGGAGTGCTGAGGGAAGAACCGGGGGAGGAACAGGGGCTGGAGGAGCACTGTGATTGTGGAAGGAATCCGGGGAAGACCCGCTGGAAACTTCCATATCGATAACATCCTGGGCACCTCCAGGACAATGACCGGTGATGTCAGATAACATGGAGGAGATCCTCCTTTCGACTTCTACCTTGAATTCTGGGGAACTCATGATCTAAATTAATGACTTCCATAAAAGCAGGAAAACAGATCAAAGCTCACTTTATCAATTTCTTCGAGAAATTTCTGACTGTTGACAGGTTTTTTAGCGAATCTGGTCGACTGGACATGGATCTGGATGAATTCTGGAGCGGAAACTTCTACACTGTTAGTGGTGGACGAACACAGCTCCTTAGTGACGGAATCGAGTAGTTCGTTGTAATTAACGCGTGAAACATTATCCTGAGAAAAATCCATTTATACGGACTTGTGGAAAATCGTGTACAAAAGTTACAAGGACCGAATATATGAAGAAGACATTTTATATGCAATCGGAACTTTTGAACTTACTTGGATCTTGGCGCTCTTGGCCACATACTCGGAGAGTTCGGCGATCCCTCCAGATTTAGACAAATAGTCTACTAGCTTAGTCACGTTTTCTGGATTTACAGAATCCATGGGAAACGAAGGGTCAAATTACGCGCGAAAGCAGACAGATTTATCGTCCCTCAGAACTGGTCTCGTCGCGAAAGAAAACTCAAGAAGTTTTATATTTTCTCCTTGGCGCGATTGTCACTCGTAATTTCTGGGACTTTGTTGATCCCCGTTGCTACGATATTTTCTGTATTTTGTAAATTGATTATTTCGAAGGCAGTGGATAGTCGTGTTCATGTCCACGCCACTGCCGAGGGATGGGGCTGTGACACCGGGAAAGAACCCAGAGGATGAGAAGGTCGATGAGGCGAAATTCCTGCAATGGATTGTGGAATTGCGTAGCTATGAGACCAGGGAGAAGGCATTGTTGGAATTGAGGTATATTTCGTCATTTTGGGTATATTTGGAGTGGATTCGATATATGGAAGTTTTCAGCAAGAAACGGGAGACCGTCAGCGAGCTCCCGATCTGGTTGTGGTACTCTTACGGGACGATGGCTTGTCTAATACAGGAAGTCGTTTCGATATATCCTGCCATCATGCCTCCTACTTTGACTGCCATCCAGTCGAATCGTGTCTGCAACGCTCTGGCCTTGATGCAGTGTGTCGCTTCCAACGCTCACACAAGGAAACCGTTCTTGGCCGGTTAGTTGCTCGTTTCGAACACATTCCTGACCTTTAAAATTCATTTCCAGCAAAGATCCCCCTGTATCTCTATCCTTTCCTGCATACGACCAAATCGACCCGCCCGTTCGAATATCTCCGACTGACATCCCTGGGAGTCATTGGAGCTTTGGTCAAGCACGATGAGGAAGAAGTCATCAAGTTCCTGCTTTCCACAGAGATCATACCTCTCTCCCTCCGTATAATGGAGCACGGGTCTGAGCTTTCGAAAACGGTCGCCACTTTCATCCTCCAGAAGATACTTACGGACGATACCGGTCTGAATTACGTCTGTCAGACTTACGAACGGTTTTCCCACGTTGCCATGGTCTTGGTGAGTTCCCTCTCGTTATTCGGCGTTTATCCTCCTTTCAGGGCAAAATGGTAATCACGCTGTCCAAGGAGCCCTCTGCACGGCTTCTGAAGCACGTCATACGGTGTTACAGTCGTTTATCGGACAATACTAGAGCCTTGCAGGCACTCGTTCAGTGCCTTCCTGATCAACTCAAAGACGACACTTTCAAGAATCTCCTTGATGATGATCGATCAACAAAGACATACTGGCGGGCATTAATGCGTAACTTGAGTGAGTATAAGTTTCTCCTTCAGAGAAATGGTTGTATATTTACTTTTAGAGCTACCTGTTGATTAATCAATTGATTTATTATTGAAATATTTTGTATTGGCTGATTTTAGTGATTTGTATTATTCGTACTGATTCTACGCTATATGTATACTAATTATTGTATATTTTTAACTGTTCGAAAGCAGGAAGCTGTTTTATTCGGCTCTTCGGATCAACTGATTTGACTGCAGGTCCCAGCTACTAGTGTTCTACTGATTATATTTTGCGTGAATAAAGCTATGGGAACGGGATTCTGAATCAATTTATGAAAATCACGTTGAAATCGTTTCTATATCTTTCATAGGCTACAGACTACACTGATTATGTTTACATAAACAACCTATTTTTTTTAACTTCCAAGTGTTCAAATGTGTGTTTGTTGTCCTTTGCCCTAGATCAGGTTGTGTATCTTAACTTCGAATTGCTGATTTTCGTTTTGTTTTTTAAAATTGACTTTGATATTTCAACTTGGAGTTGGAAGCTTTTAAGATTTGAGTGTTTTCATTCGGAGTGGTGGATTTTCGAAGTTCATCTGGATTTTCTAATTTGGAGTTGTAGATGCGTTTGAGTCTGCCATCGTTGATCCACTCATCCCGTGTCTGTCGTCACGTCGTCAACGGGCATTGGACAACGACTCATTACACTCGAAAACCACGAGAAAAGGATGAACGTTGGAAGGATATTGATATGACCCGGGTAACCGATGAATACGATGTGGTCATTGTTGGTGGAGGTCCTGGTGGATTGTCTACAGCAATTAAATTGAAACAACTTGCAAATGCTCAAAGCAAAGGTTTCAGTTAGTTTCTCATATAGATTGTAAACATTTTTTTAGAAATTCGCGTTTGTTTGGTTGAAAAAGCTTCGGAAATTGGAGCCCATACTCTTTCCGGAGCTGTCATCGAAACGAAGGGTCTGGATCGTCTGATTCCTGATTGGAAGGAACAGGGAGCTCCGGTTTTCCAGAAAGTGACGTCGGAAGCCATATATATTCTCACTGAAAGTGGACGGATTCCGGTTCCTTGCTTCCCGGGAATTCCTCTCTACAATCATGGGAATTACATTGTCCGTCTTGGCCATCTTGTAAAGTGGCTTGGTGAGAAAGCAGAAGAGTTAGGAGTTGAGATTTATCCTGGATATGCTGGATCGGAAATATTGTATGACGAAAATGGAGCTGTTAAGGGTGTTGCGACAAACGATGTTGGAATTAATAAAGATGGGTCACCAAAAGAAAATTTCGAAAGAGGCATGGAACTCCATGCTAAGTGTACTGTATTTGCTGAAGGTTGTCGTGGACACTTGACGAAACAAATTCTGAAGAAATTCGATTTGGCGACTTCCCCAATGTCGTACGGCATTGGACTCAAGGAATTGTGGGAAGTGGATCCCGCCAAACATCGTCCAGGATATATTGAACACAGTTTGGGATGGCCACTCCAGAAAGATCAGTATGGAGGATCCTTCTTGTACCATATCGAAGACAATGGCCAACCACTCGTTTCCATTGGTTTCATCATTGCTTTGGATTACAAAAATCCCTACATTAATCCATTCAAGGTTGGGATTGTTGTTTTAGATATATGGGTTGATGGTTGTTTTAGGAATTCCAAAAGTACAAGACTCATCCGAGTATCCGGGCTCAACTCGAGGGAGGAACAAGGATCGGATATGGAGCTCGTGCATTGAATGAAGGAGGTTTCCAGACTGTTCCTAAGCTTGTATTCCCTGGAGGATGTATTGTTGGATGTGCTGGAGGTTTATTGAATGTTGCGAAGTTGAAAGGAACTCATCCTGCGATGATTAGTGGTCAACTTGCAGCAGAAAGTATCTTCCCTGAATTGGAAAGTAATGATCGTGTTACTCCTAATGGTTATGAAGAGAAATTCAAGAGTTCTGATTTATACAAAGAATTGAAAGCAGCTCGTAATGTTCGCCCATCATTCAATACGAAATTTGGATGGATTGGTGGAATGTTCTATACAGGAGCCTTCTTCGTCCTTGGTCGTGGACTTGAGCCATGGACTCTCCATCATGGAAAAGCTGATAACGAGAAATTAGAACCCAAGGAGAAGTATAAACCAATTGAGTATCCGAAGCCGGATGGAAAAATCACTTTCGACTTGTTGACGTCTGTCGCTTTGACTGGAACGAATCATGAAGAGAATCAGCCTGCTCATCTGACGCTTTATGATGACAGTGTTCCCGAGAATGTTAATCTGAAAAAGTTCGATGGACCGGAAGCCAGATTCTGTCCTGCCGGAGTCTACGAATTTGTTCCTCGTTCTGAGGGCTCTTCGGAAATGCGTCTACAAATCAATGCCCAAAATTGCATCCACTGTAAGACTTGTGACATCAAGGATCCTACACAGAACATCAATTGGGTTTCTCCGGAAGGCAGTGGAGGACCTAAATATGACGGTTGCTAAATTAGGAAAAGGAGTTATATAACATATGTAGATTTTTTATTGTGCCTTAACATGACTATAGAAGGATAAAGTATTTATTTTGGAGATTTTGATTAAACACCACAACCAGAAGCGAATGTACGACAAATGGCGTCGTTGATGGGTTTCACGAGAGTTGGTAGTTGGTCGTAATCGGCCCCGAAGTAGAATCCTTCACCGTAAGAAAGAGTTCCGACTTTCTTGATATCGATGTTCTTGCCCATGGCGACAGTGATGACTTTGGTGTCGTATACGTCTCTCAGTCGGTGAGCGAAGTCTTCGGCTTCGTAGAAGTCCTGATCATTGTTAGGGTCTTGAGCAACGAAAGTGAGTTGGATTTGTTCGATTCCATCTCTATGAGCGAAGACGTTGTTGTCACTTTCGTCGTCACTACCGTATCTGAAGAGACTTTCGAAGTCGCTTCCGTTATTTGCTGTGACGTCAGGAACATCAGTGGTCAGTCCAAGGATCGTTGCCTTGAGGATATCGAGAGTGGGGACATCCTGGAAGTCCCAGACGACAGCGAAGTCTTCGTCGACTTGGAGGTTGATAAAAACACGTGTTTGTTTAGGACCGATAGTCCAGCTCGTGATGAGGTGATTCGCGATAAAGTCGAGTTGTTTCACGAAATTATCTTGAGTACCTACAGAAGACAATCCGTTGATAACGAGAAGGATATCTCTGTTGCATGGTGTGGAAGCTTAAAATAAGGTTCAATGTAAAACTTTCAATATAGAACTAATTTAAGAACTCACTAGAGACTGATTCATATTGCACTTGGAACCCTGTTTTTGAGACAACTTTATCGGTAGTGAAGGTCATCAATGCATATCGACTACTCGAGTACAGTACTCCACTCGGGGCAGTGGCAGTGGA